>JANQDE010000002.1:4372750-4490976 GCA_037157785.1 Cephalotes varians | reverse complement strand
ATAATATCGTAATTTTACGTCATAAAATATAAAACGCTTGTAAAATTAATATAATGCTAATTATATTATTTATAGTTATGCTTCAATAAACTGATAATAATATAATTTATATAGTAAAAATCTTATTTTCAATGTTATCTTTTATGCATATATTTAAACAGAATTAATAAAAATTTTGTTATTATTGTTTAAACCATAAAACAAATTTTCAATTTATTGATTAATTTTGGCAATATAACTGTTATATTTGACTTATACTTCAGTCGTAAGTCACGGATTTCACAGTATTATCGATTGCTACATTGATGCTAATTAACAATTAGAAACAATTAGAAACTAACCATAAAATTAATAATTTTGTCATAAGAAGTATCTTACGAATTATAATATATTAAATATATATAGTTAAGTATATTAAATGTATAATTTAAATATTGCAAAGGAATTTAAACAATTTTTTTCTTTTAATTTAATTTTTTTTCTGTTAGCATTAAATACAAGGATTAGAAATATAACAAATTGTAAATTTTGCATATTTTATAAATTTAATATCATTCGACAAAATATATTTGAGAAAGTATCGATAAGCAAGTGACACGAATCTACACCATACCTGGAGACCTGAAAAGAGCCTTCTACCCTGACTGCTAAGATTTATCGTTTAAACGTGCACTTATGGGTTCAAGAGAGGGTATTGCGTCACATACGCGAAGCTATAAATCATCAAAATATGAGTCGATGATAGAACGCAAAGGAATAACGTTTAATACCTGAATTAACGTCATCTAAGACATTTATACGAATAGATGATACAGTATTCATCTAAAGCGATAAGTTCATCAATTTTACAAGGTCGAAAAATTTGGACCTCGAACAAAAAAATTCATTGTTTTCTAACGTATGACAGAAATATTGAGCTCATGTGGATCTTGAAAGATAAAATTTAAGGATGCACGTGCGATCGCACATGCGAGGCACAAAAAGATGCGGGCAAATCAAGGAAAATCAAGTTCATCCTCGCACATGTTGCTACACTCGGCGAGATCTTCGTCCGAATGGAATTATAGCACGTGCTTTGAAACGTTGAACCCTCTCTCCGTTTATCTTTCAACTGTGGTAAAAAGAACATCTTCTGATATTTGCCCGTCATTCATACCGTACCGAGAATTAATGACTTGTGCAATGTGGCATTCCGTTATTTACGTTTCAACATTGAATATTAATTTAATCAGTTTGCGACTGAAAAGATTGGTTTCTTTCTTCTTCTCTAAATTTTTCTCCTTATCGAAATTTATTTTAATAATTTATTTCAGATTAAAATAATAATAATACAATAATTTATTTCAAATAAAAATAATTTGTAAAATAAAATGCCATATCTGGCATTTCTAATTGATTTTACTTGTTATTATATTGTATCTCAAAATATAATGCAATAGTCAATATTTGATGATAGATATAATCGATTATATGTATGGATTATATTAATTTAATCGAGTATCAAATAACTATAAAAATAGTTCATACAAAACTAAACTATTCATACATGTATCTCTTTACAAGCTAATGATTCAAACACTAAAGAACATTTTCCCAGTTACTGTAAAATGAAACATCTACTGCTTGTAAACATATATAATTTAGTTATTAAGATTTACCGTAGAAACTTAATTTATGGCAATCATCATCGCTACTATCATCGTTCATTCTCATGCTGACCCCAGGCATAACAAACGAACGAACCAACGAACGATTCGCAACGACGACGATATTATCTATTATATTTAATGCGAACCTCTTTAGCCTCCACTAATTGATAGCTGGGCATTAGCGTAATTGTAATGAGTCAAAATTACGGCAATCATGCGGTCTAGCGCCTTGGGGGAAGAGTTAAAGTCTTTGGCTTTCGGTGGATCTTCAAAGAAATTTGCCGCGCGCGCGTCATATTCTTTCGTCAGTCTGATTGTAAGACCAATTATTTGAATATTTAATACGCGAGGAAATAATATTTCTTTATCGTATTAAAAAATAAGATAAATTAACAAAACTTTTAACTGGCATATACTATATTTATTCTTTAAATATTCTATATCTCACAAAAAATTACTTGATATAACATTGAAGAATACAAAATAAACATCATAAAAAATATGACTAAGAATATCATATATATTAGTTATAAAAGATATGACCAATTATTTTTAAAAAACGTGATTCTTTGTGCAAAGATAATGTCTTATGTTGAATTGTCGCTATCCTAAATATATTTACTATCATGCGATATATTGTGATATATTGTCTTATTATTAGTATTTACGCGAAGTAACTATAAAACGACAACTGCAGCCAGATAAGACTGTATATAGACAAGAAGATACAAGAAGAAGTTTGTTCAAAAAAAGCCCTTCTCTCTGACAATAAGAAGACAGAGAACGTAATATAGGATATGTTTATTTAGATAAGAAGCCATGAGATTTAGTCCATCGTCTTTACGCCGCGTCGGTAATTCATCCGACGCACGTCCAATTGAGATCTACAGGATAGACTAGAAGAGGATGGTGTGCGTTAAGAGGACATAGCTTAGAGGGTTGAAAATGACGAGGTCCTAATCGATGGCCATCTGTTGGACATAGCGTGAAACTGCTATCAACGTTTCAGCGTGTCCTGTGGCTGGTAAAACGATGTCACGGATTGTGTATCGGTGGGTGGTTAATGAGAGTCATAGAATTACATGAGTGCTTGATAACAATCGATATGCTTTTATGTATAAGTATTTATCAAATTGTTCGTTAACAACGCAACATATTAAACTGAACGCACGTTAAGAGTGTTCCATTAATCATTTTTGGCCATGAAATACACGTTCGAATTACATTACACGTAACTTTGACTATGTTACAGTAAAAAAATATAAGAGAAGCAAAATATGTAGCATAAGAGATACTTTAATCCTTATTGTAGACCGCGAATGAAATTGATACATAAATACATAAATAATCTAGATATAGAAAATCTAGTTGTCTAATTTGACTGAATCAAAAGATTCCATCATCAAATTTAATTTAATCGATATAGTTGACGTTCATTTAATATTCGTTAGAGAGCCGCGAAAGAGTGAATTTATTATAATGTCTGACGCTAGCGTGGCTACCCGATCTTTCATCCCATAAGCACGCTCTGATTATTTATGAACGTGCAAACGCACGCGGCACAATCGATTTCACGGAGGCAAATTAGCCGGGGCCGGTCGGCAGACACGGACGTTAAAATAATAACGCTCATCGCTTTAATGGTCAATAATAATTAGGGAAATTCTTGCCGTCGGAAATTGGTCCTCGTTGCGAGTAAGCTTCTCCTGTTGCTGATCTCGCTTTATTTCATTGAATTATGCGATTTAACGCTGCTCGATAATGGCCGAAATTCTTGGATGTGAAACTTTGAAATTAAGGAAGAAACTCTGCGTCGATAGTTTTACGTATAATGTTTGTCGTAACGATCAAAGTTTTTAAATATTCTCAGAAAGACTCAGACGGACAGCAACAGATAGCATCGAAATTTAATGATTATTCAGATTTTGCATTATCGATAATGATTATAAGACCGATTTAAAAAAATTTCTTTGATATCAATATGATATTATCAATATCACACTGAAACGAGTTTACTTAATTGCTGTATATCGCCGAGATTCATGCTGATATCGACTCTTCTTCAGTTCGATGATTAAGATTCTGGAAGAGAATTTTCGAACGATTAGATTATACAGCAAAAAACCAATAACCGTGAACTATTGCAAGAAATAAGAGCACCTTTCTTGTCCGATTCTCCCATTATTGCGAACCGGGAAAGTTCGCTTGGTCTTTGAGGTTTAGAAAGTTAGGACATTACAGTCAAGATTAAGGCGAGAAAATTTGCGGGGAAGCGGCGACGCGGTAAACTCATGGTTTCAGGAACGGAAGAAGGGCGTTTTAATGGGCCACGATTAGCAAAGTGAGGCGCCAGGGAGCCGTAGACAGCAGAATCTCGAGAAAACCACTTTTCACATATCCTTCGCGGTTCTGTTTCTTGATCGAGCGACGTTACCAATACTCTTGGGAGTATAAAGTTTCCCCCTAGATTCTTAGAATCTTTAATGTGCCAGCTTCCACTTGCTATATTAATGATCAATACTCCTTTTACTATGCAGAACATATCAGCTAAATGTGCAATTTTCTTGAAAATTCTACATCACTATACATATCTTCCATCAGATGTATGTATCATAAATAATCGTATAAAAGTATCGTAACATAAAGTTGCAAAGTAACATTACAAGTGGATATTTTTAATTGCATAAATTTGTTCGTATACAAAAGAGCCTGTTTGTAATCTTATGTTATTATATAGACAATTTTTATTTGAAAAAACAGTTAAGATGTATTACTGGCTATTTTAAAATATTATTACTTTGGAGAATTTTAAGTAGGTAATGAATTTAGAAAATATTTAATATTATTTATTTCAACCAAATCTTTGTCAAATGCACATTACTAGAAGCAGAATGTAAAATGTATTAGCGCATTAATTTTCAACGTATCAAAATGTAATGTAAAATATTCAACGTCGATTCAATTACAACTTGATCACAGCTTGTC
This sequence comes from Cephalotes varians, assembly GCA_037157785.1. NCBI lineage: Eukaryota > Metazoa > Arthropoda > Insecta > Hymenoptera > Formicidae > Cephalotes > Cephalotes varians. Next base: position 4,486,342 of record JANQDE010000002.1, on the reverse strand, counting down.
ATATCGTACGACTTTTCCCATAGAAATCGGATCAAATCCAAACGTGTGGTATCGCTGCGCTCGTTTGGGCCCAGTTAAAATTGTGCGGATTCACGATCGGTGATTACAAGTGGGACGAGAGCGCTCAGTTCAGTTTGCGCTGGCTGATACCATTTGCATTCTCGCGGCTGATGCAGATCCTCGTACGTATTATTTCGCAGGACTGAGGGAAATGTGTAATTCAAATGAGTTACGAGCGGTATCGCACTCCTGGGAAGTAGGTGCTAAGCGGTCGGATATGTTGATAGAGCGCCAGTGATACGTCGGACCGGAGGTGGAATCGCGATGGGGTTGAAACACGGACCCGAACAAGTCGGAGTGCGACGGAGAAAGAGGGCACGGCGGAATTGGGTACGGTGGAGCGAGAGGGCGAGGTGCAAAAGGGAGCTCTGTTTGTAATAGTCCGCGATGGTGCGAGGCGATGAGATGTGATCGCTCGGCGATGAGCTGTGGGCGACCTGATGGTCCCGCAGCGGTACCCGCCTGAACTGTCTGCTCGACACTATACCGGATCCAGTTACCGCCTATGCTTATTCCGCGCTAACCTCCAGGATATCCGTCGCGTTCAAAGCGTTAAATTTCGTGAATTTTAATAATGGCGAATAAAGCAAAAAATGGAATAATATTGACGGAATAATATTATAGCGGTGAGAAATTTTCTCGTCATCGTATGATTATGGCGATTTCATTTGATTAAGCTCTATTGTTTTATATATCGCGGATATGTATAGCGGTAATAGAGTTATTATTATAAATAACCATTGTCCTTGGATGCAAAATGAAATAAGTTAAATGAAGCGTAAGAATAAAATGTAGTGTAATTAATATTCTTCAAATATTAAAAATTGTGTTCTGATCTGCCTTTATGAGCGGCAGACCCTTATGGCCGTGATGGACGATACCCTCAGCCGGCGTGGTAAAAGAACGGGCGATGCAAAGTGATAACATAATCAGGTGATAATGTGGCAGTCATATCTCAACGCGAGAAATCCAACGCGTGGTACGAGGGAAAGGGGGGAGAGGGGGGAAAAAGAGAAAGAGACATAGCGTGGCGTACGAGAAACAGCATTGTAGGAGGAAGAAAGCGAGAAGTACCACGAGGGTCTCTCTCATTGGTTAGTTTACTTAGCATCTAGAGACCCTCTAGAAACTCAGACAACGGTAGGGAGTAAGCGACGAATGACAACACCATTCAAGGAGAGTGACTGTAGCGAACAGCCATCGTTATCTCTTAAATAAGGGGGATGCCAGGGAGATCCGACGATGATAACACTTGTTGAGATGCACTCTCATTATTCTACTAGATAATCATCGCTGCCAAATTAATTGAATTTTAAGCGGGAGAATATAGCTTTGACTATGAAGGTATTCTCAAGTCGTATCGTTTTTAATTCGATCGCTACCGCCCACGCATTTTTCCAAATCGATCAAAATTGTGTCTCAAAGCTCCCGTTTCGGAAATGTTTCAAGAATATAATATAATAAACATTAATACAAACTCGATACCGAACTAAATCGACGTCTTTAACGTGAAAAATGATTACATAGTGCACTACGCTAGCAACAAGCATTCGCCTTATATACCGCGGTATATAACCTTAAGCTTTCTCAAGGAGATGAGATATCGCGAGAATAAGTAAGAACTCGCGATTTACACGTGCTTTTGAATCCGACGTCTCGGCGAGATGCATTGGCTTGTCTCGTAACATGTCGCGCGACGCTGGAATAATGCGGGAATCATTCGTTCATGACCAATCGCGAACGTAATGATGTTATGACGTGACGTGGGTGAGAGTTACCGTAGCCGGAATCGGCAACAGGAGCAACGCTCCACAAGATGGGAATGCATCAAGTCCGAGTTAGGGCCCGACCAAGCCGAGCCGCGCGCGCGAGCGGTGCGCAGTCTCCTTCTTCTTCTTCTCCGACTTATTATTTGTAGCCACAGTGCGGTGGTTGCCGGCGCGCACCAGCATCCATTTAATCTCTCTCAGTGAGGAGCGTTTCTTTGATCAGCGCGCGACCGCATCTGCCTGGTAATATCTCAAGCCGGTCCTGCAACCGGCGTCCCGGGCGCGAGCTCCCCGTCTTGCCTGCACCGAGGCATTTGTTGCTGTCAACCAGCACCTCGGATAGTCTCTGTAGTCGTTGACTGCGTGCCCCGTTGCCTTCCCTTCCTCTTTCCTTACCTTCTCCTCATCCTTATTTTCCTCCATTCCGACTGTGCCGAAGAAGTCGCGTGCGTAATGCAAATGCGACTTCACGAGAAAGCCTTATCCTTTTTACTTTTTCTCTCTTCTGTTTTTTTGAACATTCGATATGATTCTCTTTATAAATGCTTGAACAAGAATTTAAGTAAAATAAGACAAAAAAATCTTCATTTTTATTATATATTAGAGTTTAATTATTGATAAATTTTGTATTCGTATAATTAAAGTTATGTAAATAAATTATGTAAAGAAGATTTACAAGAAAATGATCATTTTCGAATAAACGGCTTTTTTTGTACTTATTTTATAAAATGATTGTAACATGGAGGAGAGAGAATGGAAGAGAACGTGGCAAAGAAAATCTATGTTTTGTAACAACCCGGAAGTAATCAATCCAAGCAATAATTTTTAATGCTTGATTCCGCGATATGGTATATAAACTCTGAGCGCTCCTGCAGTTCCGCGAATCAATTAAGGTGTAGAAATTCCTAGCATAATTACTCGCGCACCTAGAAATAATTTCCTGCTTGTATAATTCGTTAAGAGTGCATAATTATTAACTGATTACAGGCACATTAATTATAAACAATTAAGTAAATTTTAAAGGTAACCGTATGTGACGGATGCACAAGAAGCTACATCAAAATGCGCAAGTTTTGTTGGTAATAATTAACTCGATGCCATATTAATGCAGTTTTTATGCTAAATACATTTTTACACATAAACCTATAAGTAGTCATTCAAAATATTTTAATGTTTATCTTAGATAATCTAATTAAGTCTGTATTGTGTTTCTAGACTAAAAGTTAAGTATTGATCACAAAAAATTTCTTCTTGATAATTTTATTACTAGAAGTTATTTTCTTATAATATGATCAAGTTTGTGTGTGTATGTGTGTGTTGTATGTGTCACATCATAAAAACGTTTATTCTTATTTCTGATTGGAAAATATTTGTTAGTGGGAGCTACTGAAGAAAATAAAAAACAAAATATAATATTATATTAGAGCGACTTGTTGGAAGAATATGTTGCGTAGCTCACACGAGCGAAAATACAAATACATATATATGATAGTAATATGTAACGCACTTTGGAGTAATGTTACGTCAAACCCAGCGCCACCGAAAATATGAGTCGGCTGCCGAGCGCTTCGCTAATGCCCGGCCATTTATTATGCTTACATTATTTCGAGATTATTAGTCTTCTCCACCTCTTCCCAAAAACTTTGTGTAATGTTTTGACTCGTGCATGGTCCCGCTAATATCGTTGCAAATAAGCGCCATGCAAACACGCGATTTTATGATTCTGTTTGGATTTTTGCGACTGTAAGATTGGTCATACGGTATGTTTTAATATATGTTATAATTTTTTTTAATTATTCAGTAGAGATTCTATTTATCACATACTTAAATTTATCTTTTCTTCTTGCACACAAATTAAATTGTTTTAAAAATATTTAAAAATAGCTCGTATGCACAAGTTGTGAAAATATTCTATAATACAACATTAAATAATTGTGGTGCTTGCAATAAAGACAATATATCTCGAGCTTTCTAAAACTCAATGGCTCACAATTTATTTCGGAACTTTTACAACAAAGCCTGAGAATCAAGTGTTTAAATGCTGATAACGAACAATAATCGAAGACCGATAAGACCTCTCATTGGCTAAGAGGGTCGGATCAAGGGTCAAAGAGAATTTCGAGTGAAGGATGGCGAACGCCATAAGAAAGCTTTCAATGCGGAAAGGATAAGAAATTATAGTAAATGATAAAATCGATTTAGCTGATCTTTAAAAGGGGAAATTTAAAAATAAATTTTTTTTTCTTCTATTGTTCCTTTATTTACACTTAACTTGTGACGAATCAAAATTGTCGATGTCGGGTAGCAGAATGTAATCTACAGTCAGGGGACATTTTTTATCTTCACCAGGTATTTGAAAGTGCCCTGTTTCTTACAGAGCAAATATAGATTTCACGGTATATTACCCACATCGTTTTGATTGGATACTACTTTGACTCGTCCCATGAATTTGGGTGACTGTATTCGTTTTGGGTCACCCATCAAGATGCCTGTCATTAAAATATCTTTTCTAATAAGAAAGAAATTGTAACTGATAGTGACTTATGATGATCACCTTATTGACAATCAGTTTTTTATTTATAGTATTTTAGTAATAATAATAGTTCTCTTTTAAATTAAATATTAATGCGATTACAAGCAAATTTCTTTTCACGAATCTTGCATATTTCAAAAGTGTTTAAATATTTCAAATTTTTTCCAATAAAAGAGAGAGATATAAAATAAATGAATGGATAAATTAAAATAACTGTTTCAAATCCATTGCTCATATGCATCCTATGTAAATGCGCCGTGCATGTGCCGTAAAATTTCTCTATCGCAATAATAAGACCAATCAAAATGTGTTCAAAAGATTTTGTTTTAAAAATAATTTTATTTATAACCCTCCTTGTGTGGTAGATCGAAATATCCGAGAGCCATCCGCGGGTGGGAAACACACGAGGAAATTCGCGTATCGAGGTAACCATATGTGAAATGTGAATTAGACAGCTGTCAAAGTTCTCTGTAGGAGAAGATGGAGTACTCATATATGTGGTGCGCGAAAGGGCATCAGAGAGCTTACGGAAGAGAGGAAAGAGGGGTTTGGCAGCCGAGCGAATGGATTTGGATATAGAATGGAGGTAAGGTAATAGTAGAAGAGACGGACGAGGACGGCAAGATCGGTAGAGAGAAACGGAGAGCTGATGGAAAAGGGGACAAAAGGGTATAGAGGGGGTGAGCACTGATAAATACTTCGCCATTTCTCTTTGTGCTCCCCGGCGAGAGCACAAACACAAGGCGGCTCCCTCCGTTTCAACCCGAGAGTAGCTACCTAAACCTTACTCTCTTCTTATTCCACGTCTCTGTTCCTTATCCCTTCTCATCTCTCTTGTACTCGACTATACGCTTCCTTTTCCTCTATCATCGATTTTCTTCGTTGCTTCTTAAATATTTCATGATCGACCTTACCGCTTATTAAAGTGGTAACTAACCGAATGCACAAGTGCAAACAAATTGATAAAATCGATAAAATATTTTTACCACAATATTGTATTATTATATTTTATATTTTATTATATGTATCTAATAATATTTATAAATAATTATATTATATATATATATATATATATCTAATAATAAAAAAGATTCCTTTTTTTCAACAAGAAACATTGCAATAATATTTTTGATAGAAGTAGATAACATATTATAACGGTTATGAAACACACGTTCTTGCATCACCTCGTAACTTCTACAGAGATTATTTAATTTAACATTAGATTTGATTTGATTTCTGATATATATAATAAAGACACAAAAAATTCTTTTTTTTTTAGTATCTTTTTTATTTATATAAATTCAAGCAATGCGATCGATAAGATAATCTGAATTCCAAAATTAGAGTCGATCTAATTTCTTGATCGAAGTGATTCACTTGTTTCCGAAAGGTGAGAGATAAAACGATTGAGCAATTAAAGCGGCTCTTTTTTGGAAGATTTTCTCCTCATTGTGGACTCGCACGAATGGCGGCCAATGCCCGATTTCTCTTCCAGGATTGGTTTTAAAATTAATGCTGTTTCTCCGTTTCGGCTTCTAATGGCTTCTGGGAGGAGCCCTGCGAGAACCAATCGTCTCTTGCAGTCAAACTGCCTTGAAGTGAAAGCACGACACTCACAAAACGATGTTGTGTATAAGATTAGGTCCTGTTCGATCTTTCGCGGCCTTTCTTCTTTTCTTTTTCTTTTTTATTTATTTTCGATATCATTGAATTATCTTCATTACGAGACAATTCTCTTAAAAAAGACTTCAATTAAGAATCTATATCCATGTTCGTTAATGCGCTTTCCTTCGTACTAAAATAGGAATATTCATTTATTAGGATTTACTTATCTACAAGTAAACATTTCTTTATGCGTAGTATTTCGGACCAGTTTTCGTCGAACATATCTATAGATATTAATCTACATATAATATACATATCAAAATTTATTTTTACTTTACATATTAATCTTACGGACAGAGCGACAGTCAAACTCATTATCGCGAAGTCGAGAAAGTGCGCTTGCACGTATATTTTTAATCACTTCTCGAATCCGCATTAACTGTGCGGGATAACTGTTCCTCTCCATCCAGCAATGAATACTCTCCTCTCGCGTATACTCGATCGTTCCATTCCATGCGAATATCGATATCGCGCCGATTATTCATCTGCCATGCAACTTTGTATTCACCGCGGAGTCCCGTTACTGCGCACGTTGTTACAACCGATCTCACGACAAGAACCTTACGTCCTGACAAAAGCCATATCGTGGACGTACCTGGCGTTTAGTACGTACATAGAATCGTGGGCGTGCAGGATGTTGCGTAGGCCACCGAGGATTAAGCAGATTAAGACGTCAGGCGCCCGCGGCGCTTGATTAATGCACGGCATTCACAGGAACGAAAAGATTCCTCGCTCTTTGTACGGTGTTGTGGTGGAAGACGATGCGCCGGAAATTGCGCTCGCCTTTTCTACCGTAGCGATGGCAAGTGCTAGGATCGTCACCGTGACTCGCGTATCTGCATACTGTTCGTCGTGACGCTTCTTAATATATTTACATTTTTTTAATCCGCAAATTTTTTTAATTCAAAGAAAGATGAATTTTTTTATGTAATGTATCCATAAATACTACCGTTTTAGGATTAATTACCACTAAATAAGTCAAATTTTTATGTCAAATTTTTTCTATCATGAGATCAAACATTAGAATCTTCCAGCTGGTGACAATAAATAGTCGTTAATTGGACAGTATAGTTAATGCAATAATAGTAATAACAATAAAACATAAAAAACGTAATAAGACTGTAGAAATAACAAGAGTATAAATTGTGAGAAGCTATAATCGATGTAAGATTTTCTTCCTCGATAAAGAAATTTTAGCCTTCAACGTTTCAGTTTTATATACTTGACAACTCACTTTACTGCTTGTATATAATTATTGCGCGAGTAGCAAAAGAAAAGAACAAAGTTATGGGATTATTACCCGCTTATAGTTAGTTGCTGTAATGAGGCAATCACCTTCTTTCACCGAGACGAAATCACCTGTCAGCTAGTCGTCGACGGCAGCTGCGCCTGGTTGATCCACAGACTGCTGTCTGCGAAATAAAAAGAGCGTTATAATGACGATCTAAATAGTCATATCAAGATCGTAATAAACAATTAATGTGTTTTTAAACAAACACTATTGATTACCATAAATCTATAAATTATATTTTCGGACAAGTAAATTATAAAATAAAATTGATATATAATCTGAAATAATAAATCAAATAATATAGAAATTGTTTGCTTTTTTTAATTTTTACGGTCTAAAGGATTTTTATGAAGCGGAAAAAAATTGCTTACTTTATTGACTTTCGTCAGATTTTGAATCATCCAGGTAAAATTTGACGAGGGTTTTGTATTCTTTCGGGAATTTGTAACCTCAAAGTGATTAATTTTAAAGGAGTGAATACAATTGATCTCTATCTTTGTCTCTTGACTGACCGAAAGTCCACCTGAAAATTGAAATGTCTTGAAAATGGATCACTCGTTGTCAGTTTGGAAGTGGACTATTAATAGTTACAAGCGCTTCGACCTTCAGGAAAAAGATGAATCTTGCGTGATGAATAGCATTCAAAGAATGACAAATCCATATAAACGTAATGTGAAAAAAAATTTTTTTTCTATTGATTATTAATTTCATAACTTATCTCGATGAATTCAGAAAAATGTATAGATAATACAAAATTAAATATCAATCGTTGTTAAAAATTGTTCTGAAAAGATACTGTAAAATGTAATGATTATTACATTATATATACATATATATAATGTAATAATTATTTAATAATTATACAAAATTTTTCGCTTAAAAATATACTTCGCGTTAATATGAAAAATACGATTTTAAATAAGCCTCAAATCGCAGAAAGCATCTTTCCTTGTAGGCTTATTTAAACGTAAGTTTCTGCGTAGATTCAGCGCCTGAGGAGCTCGAAGAATCCAATTGAAATGTTCATGAGCGAGAGATGGATAGTTGTCATTCACACAAGATAAGTTCGACCGAGCCTAAAGTTGCCATTTTGAATTCCTCCGTGGTCAATCCCGGGGCCGAGTTTGAGGAATCGTAGGCGGAGATGAAGGCTTCATGTGGCGCGGTGGAACGAGAACGGAGCTCCTCGCTGGTAGGATGGATGCCGCCGTACGTTGGTACAGGCGCAGAGGAACCGTGTAGTACGCCGATCTGTACCCCGTATATGGATACACCCTATTCTGACTGGTGGATAAACGCGGTAAGAGAGAGGCGCGGCCCACGGTATCATTTATCATTGCGGGAGCTCATTAAGGCCGAATCTGCCGCACGCTGATCGTTTGGGATTACACTTTCCTTCTCGTATCCCTTCGGCGTTTAACCCCCTACGCAACCCCGATCACTTTTTTCCTCCTTTCTTTTCTATTCGCCTGCTGTCTTCTTCGCAAATAGCGCGTTTTGTTTAGCTTTCTATTATTGAAAGAAAATGTAGCGTCCATGCATTGAAATCTCGCTATCGATAACATGTTTATATCGTAGCAAGAATATCTTTTTTTTTCGAGTTCTATTATGGATTTAATATTCTTCTATGTTCAAGAAATGCATAGAAAGTATACGAATAAAAATAGATTATGACAAAAAATTGGAAACATTTTTATATTGCACATGCGAAAGTTTGCTTTATCTATATATTCAAGCATTTAATACTATTATTTTATTCATGTACAGCTACGCGACGCGTTTCTTTTATTTCAACTTTAGGTTTTAAAATTAAGGATTTCTTTCAATATGGAGCAATCGTAGAAATTTCTAAGTCTGGCAACTTTTGCAGACGCCATTTACGCGCTCATCGTTCTTCATGCTGGACTTACATGCTGACCTCACTCGGTTTTTCCAAAGGCCTCCGGCGAAATCCGACGGATGGTGCATTAGCTCGCTCGGACCAGCCTAATGACGCCACCACATCCCCATAGGGAACCTTCGTTCGCTCGTGATTTCTTCCTCTCTTCTTTCTGTTACACCAGTTCGGCCACGAGCGATCCATCACCAGGTGAAAAAAGTCTCTTTATATCGTGCTAGTAGAGATGCCGCTTGCTTCTTTCTACGTTGTCATCTATTACCGGTACTTTCTTCAGTTCCTTTCTCGTATTCGAAACTTTACAACGCGCGTTTTTAAAACAAAATATCACTTATAATTTGTATATATCCTAGATGTAATCTAGATAATAACGATAATATTATATATTTTTTTATCTAGAATTTTATAGGAGCAATCAAAAATTGTTGTATTGTATATGAGAAAATATATTACTTTTTATATATATAACTTTATTATAATAATTCTTAATAATACATGATATGTATACGAAATTAAATGAAAACAATGAAAAAACTACGTTTATAAAATCGAAAATAAGATACAAATTATAGCAGAATATTTTTCGTATATGAAGCAAATACACATGAAGTTATCAACATCTCTAAAGTTTTATTCGAACTTCCCTCGGTTAAGTTGTATCCCGGGCTACTCTATCGTTTTCCGGTTTTTGCAACAATACTCTCCTTACCGTGCCGGATAGCAGGCATTCGAAGTCCGTCCCTACTAGTGAGAAATGCCGCTAGTTTTATTTTGCCAGTTCCCTACGTTAGCGATTTTTCCATCACCGCGGCGAGATATTTCACCGACAATCTAAGAGTCGCAAATGGAGTCCACAATGAGGCAGAAATGGCTTGGTGCTCTGATGGCCCTCGCATTTGTCTTCACTCTGTTCCTTCCCCGTTCTCCTTCTTTCGATCTCCGAACACGCGCCTTTCACTCCCGCCTTCGCCTTTTTGCCACCCTTGGGAAAAAGTGCGATCGACTGCTGCTGAAGTCACGATCGCTGCTCGACTAACCCCCATGCATTAAATTTCAGACGATCGTTCAGACATTAAAAAGCATTTTCCTCGGAAACGCGAGAATTACTAGAAATGGGCAAAGTCTTTATCGATATTAGACGCTTCGTCGGTCTCATTGACATTACATGTATCTACAAAAAAAAAGGAGATGACAATTCAGTCTGAGAGACAAAATAGACGGCATGCAAGTCGCTCATGCCATCACCGTAGCGGCCATAGCAAGCAACATTTCCGCAATTATAAGCCCATCAGTGGCAAACGAAGCTTCGTGTTTTTGTGACGGCTGGCACGGAGTCGACTGGAAATAAGGCGAACAGGGAGGACGAAAGCATAGGAGATAACGCTCACGTACTTGGTGTGTTACACACATAAACGGGCACGTACACCGATCAAGCTGGCTACTCAAGAGGCACAGCAACACGGTAACGCGGACATTTCGTGCATCAAGGACGGTCTGATGCGATTTTAATCATGGACACCCCTCACGCTTTTTCTCTGCCCGCCGCCGAGGGCCTCGGCTGCCAACAACATTTCCAGGTCCAACCCCCTCACCACACCGGTGTAAAACCGATTAATTTCATTGCTGTACCCTGCGCGTAGTCGGGTATCAAAAGAACTCCTGAAAGCCGGGTGACAACCCACGCATTCATATTTCATGACTTTTTGCTTGGACGATCTCTCTGTTAATCTTTTATTATCCGCAATTAGGGGCAAAATAGTGAATTAATTAAGAATGATAAACTTCTTGCTTCCATGCTTATGTACTGATCGATCGATCGTTATTCCGTCATCATTTTAAAATAGCTTCTTTGCGTACGCGCGTATTCTACATTATAGTCCCAATAAGAAAAATTGCAAAAGAGACTCTCTATAACAATTATAACAGTTAATAACGCATTGAACATTAATTCTTAGTCCGAAGCAACTGCTTCTGGATTTGTCTCGAGCACATTGACCGTGATAGTTGCACAACCACCATTGTTTGCGCGCGACGGAAGAGTTCAGGAAGAACAAGCCGAATGTCACCGGCGGCCTTAGAATACAGGCAGGCGACATAAATATGCATGTCTCCGCGGGCCCATGGCTCATGTGCCGGTGATCGTTATATCTCCATCTGACCGGAGACTGGAAGGGATGGAGAGGGTTAGTGGCGGTCCGGTAATACATTCAAAGTTGGACGTAGGGACTGTAGGGACAGAAAGGGGAACGTGGCGACTCTCCTCGGATGGTGTTGGAAAGAGGAGGAGATAGGAGAGTGGTGAAGTAGGTGGACATGGACAGGAGCGAGGGGAAAGGCCGCGGGAGGCAGAGAGGGAGGTTTCTCGTGTTTCATTTCCTGAGCTCCTATATAACTTTGTGCTCAACTCGACACCAGATTAATAACGGCCCCACCTATCCTATTCTATCCCAACCCGAACAAGTTCGTGCTGTGTGTACACTCCGTGTGCTGTGCGCACGATGCCTGCTCGTATCACTTCTCTACTCTCCCTCTCCCTCTCTCTCTTTATCTATCTATCCCTCTCTCTTTTTCCTCATCTTGCACTCTCTCATGCTCTCTCTCTCTTTCTCTGTTCCTCTATCTTTTTCTTTTTCTCACTCTCTCTTACTCTCTCTCTTTCTCTCTGTTTCTGTCTGTCGCTGGATGCGCGACACGGTTGAAAATTCTGAACGTGTTACCGATCCATCCATGGACACCGGCACGCCCTGACAAACCGACATGCTGAAAACTCCAACGCGGCTGACCAATGCGATCCGTACGCCGAACCGGAGTAATCATATTTCATATCACGATGGCTAACCTGTTATTTGTTGTTCGAGCATGCCGTTGTGTTGTTAGCTGATAGGTAATATTTGAAGCAAGAAAGAATGCAAGCGATGCGTGAAATGCTAATTCTTAAAAACTTTAGAGGAAGAAAGAAAGGCGAAAAAGAAAATAAAAATCTTATCTTTAATCAAGCCCCTGTGTGTAAATTATATATTAAATATAAATTTAATTATTAATCTAATTTGGATAAGATACGTTACGCTGATAAGCCATTTTATAAATGCTTTTACAGTACGCTGCATAATAAAATTACTTATTAAATATGTAGAAAATATTACAAGCCAACTTAATAACAGTTCTCATTATACTTGCACATTGTTAAGTAGCAGCATGAAGAAAAGATGCTCCATGAGTCTAAATTACGAAGCACGTCATCAGAGTAATTTTCAAGGGGGATAGCGAATTTAATCGCGAAATCACCGGATTGGCCGAATTTTTTCCTGCGCAAAGTAATTATAGGCTAACTTTCCATGCGATCTCTCTTTGAATCCGCGCTTCAATAACACCCAATTTTGTTTCAACCCTTATAATTCGGAAAGTTCGTATATAACATTAATTCCAAATACGACACAATGCAATGTATCCAGCAATACATAAATAAATTTTGCTTTAATTAAGTTAATTCTAAAGATATTACAGACAGCACTATGTCCAAAATATCGAGAAATATAACGTCTTATGCCTCGATTTTGAACGTGATGTGCTATTTGGAATTTTGTGTGTGTGTGTGTGTGTGTGTGTGTGGGGGGGGAGAGAAATCTAAAATCTCTTAAAGTTTTCTATTTCTATCTATAGGTCTTAGAAAAAAATTTTTTAGCATAACTTCGACACGTGTTTTTTTTAAGTTGTAACAAACGATGCAAACAATAAAAAATGACAAAAAATAAGAGATATTTAAAAAAAACTTCAAGTTTGCCTTAGACTCTCTATGTATAAATATATGTAGTAATATCACACATTTTACGCTCGATCTAGAACACTCAACGATTTTATAGCATGTAACCTTTTCTATTCTTCCCTGAAAATATTTTATCACGTTTCTTTCGACGCTTCATGTCTGAGCTAACAATAAGTTCACGATGATAATGGCTACTTCGCGTGCAATAATTTATGTACTATAGTCACGTTATCATGTATTGATATATGGCGCCAATTCGATGAAACAGACAGCACTATGTTCAAAATCGAGAAATAAGACGTCGTAATGTAGATATACAAATGAAATCGATGCTTGAAAAAAAATATTCAGCCTTTTGATTATTGATATTATGTTATCAATTTATTGAATTCTTGCAAATAAAAATGTTTACAATTTTTCTTACAATGTCTTCAAATAATGGATTATTTAATAAATATCTCTTTAAATATTTTTGATAGTGTATATCTTATTTTTTAAAACTTGACCGAATTCACATACATGATCGTGATAGCTGACTTGCATACTGAGATTTATATACTGTAGACACGTTATTGCCTATTGGTATACAATGCCAGTTCACATCATATCATAGACAGACATATAGAAACGGTACTCAAGAAATACGTGTATGTATCTACCGTATGCGAGTTGCGTTGCAGAAACTTAGAATGAGTAGAATGGAGAAGGTTATAGGCACGCGACGTGGGAAGGATATTCTAGTAATATACATTTGATTACAATACTTGGAATCATAACTTTGCCGGGTCAACCATTTTAGCCGATTCTCGTTGTACGCTTTATAAATTTATACTATTTATAATAAATACAGTAGATAAAGAAAAATATTATTGTATATTTGTAATTATAATATTTTAATAATGAAGTTTTTGTATAAAAATTTTTTAGTTTGTTTTTAAAATGCAATTTATTTTTATTTTATTATTGTATTATACCATGTTTATTACATATATAATGTTTATTAATTTCTTGATAATTCCTGTAAATATCAATTTAATAATATTAGAAAATAATATTAGACTTTTAAATCTGGTCAATTTCTTACGATTCGTAGCCGTGACCACGAACAACGTGTGATGTTTCTACCAGATGGGATGAAGCGAAATGGGACAAGAGAAGGAGCGATAATGATGATAATGTTGATGATCGTTACCATGGCGGCGCATCGTCCATGTTAACTTGCCGTGATTTCCGCGGCTACAACTTGAAAAAGGAGACATTACGCGCGAGGAATTTCGCTAATGCGCGTCTATGATTTATTATATACGCAATGAAATATTTGATATTATGAAATGGGATATTATAGCATTTTCGTTCTTATATTACGCCACATAATTACATAGGCATTACAAGCCGCCGTAGAGCACGCAGGCGTTAACTTTTTGTAATGTTTTAAGTCTCTAATATTACTTAGTTTGTCATCTCGAGTGAACACGCTATTTGCGCCGTATAATAGAATTTGTCGGTAGCAAGATCGAATGCTAAATGCGTATTCCACTTTAATAGAACAGCCAAGATTTATTTGTACATTAGTCTAGGGCATTTCTCTCCGTCGTCGAGCTGCCAATATTAACACGTACGAAAGTGAATTACTGCGCATCAACATGCATTCCCAAACACATTCCCCGTGACGTATAAAAGATGATCGTCCATTAACAGGTAAATCGTACCTTGAATCTGAATGGCTTCTCTTCCCATCTGATTGTTGTAACTCGGCCCGCGAGCGTATAATCGTTCGCGAATGAAACCGGAACATTTTTGCATCAGCCGCGTGTCAGTGGACGAGCGAAAAGGAAACGATTTAAAGTAAGGGACATTATTTTACGAAGTCGGTTATATATACGGCTTCAAAGCGATCCAAGACAGTAGCAGGTAAGATAGATGGCGAACATTATTTTGGATATACTAACGGATGCCTGTTCTTATTAATTTAATTGCTCGCCATTACARCATGCAATACACACACACACATACGTACATATAGCTAATTAAACTCGAATGAAAATAAATGTACTTCGACATCGGGATCCCAACCGTGGGGCTGTTCAGGAGTGATGATATTATAATTACTGCCGAGTGGACGAAATGTACGTGTGTATGTGTATAAATGTGTGTGTGCGTGTGTGTCGTGTATTTATTAAACTCACTTAGAGTGATGTAAGCATATTGATAAATATTTTTATTCCTTCATTTAAATTGAGATTCTTAAGCATATCGCTTAAGCACTTAACACTGATATCAACGTGTAAAGTGATATTTTTTTGATTAGTTAGTAATTGAAATTTTTCGTTTTTACGACTTTAATTTTTATTTATCGTGTTTGTATCGTTTTGTATCATTATTATGTATACATCAAAATCTAAACTTCCCAAAATTCGATTTTGATTTTAATTCTTGTTTTGATATCCAAGCAATGCTCAGCGGGACCATCGTTAAAACATTCCGACTCATCTAGATCTGCATACTGACGGTAACAGTATCTAAACGGTCTAGTATCTAAACTCTGGCAAACCTCTGACAAGGGCCTCGGTAATGAATTCGGAAAGAGCAATCAGTAGCGCACGCCGGCAGGGATGTCTTCAGAGTCGGAAAGCAGCGCCCTGCTCTCGACGGCGCTCACGGAACGAGGAGGGTAAAGTAGCTCCGTTTCAGAGGCAGAGGAAGCAGGAAGGAAAGGGGGACGAAAGAGGGCGGATGTGACGCGGAATGATGGAGCGCGGACCGTGGAGAAAAATGAGAGTGGCGGAAAGGCGAGGGTGGAGGGACGCTGATGGATCGGTGCTCCTCCCTCCGTTGCACCCCCTCGCGGCTCACTCTCGTTTCCAACCCCTGCCGGCTTCCACCCCTGTGAGCCACCCCACGTTCAGGCTCGCGCTCCCAGGGGTGGAAAAGCCCCGCAATATTACTCATAGTCGGTGGGCCTCGCTTTTCTCTCTGCTTCTCCCTTTTTCCCCCCATCTTCGTTGCTCCTGCGTAGCGTATTACGTTTGCCATACCTTCAACCATCGTCGTCGCTACCGTGGAGAACAGGGAATTCTAGGTCCAGATTATTTATTCATAGTCGATTTTTTGAAAATAACATATTTGTGATTCTTTGGATGGTTATTTAGAACTTTCGATGAAAACGCGAAATTCTTTGAAAATAATATGTCATCTGCCGCCATCGTAGCTGTACGTTCGTAATACAAAGTTAAATAGGAAGACATTTGTTAATAAAGAATTAATTTATTACCGCGTTACTGTTAAGGTACATGATAAATCATTCATTCACTTAATCGATTTGATCTGTTAGACAATGAACTGTGCTTCATTTATATTCATCCGTGCTCATGTCTTCAGTTAAAATCTCGATAACAATGATAAAATTCTTTTATACGTTATTGTTATAAAAATGTTTGCCTCATCGTGCAATCTTGCACGTTATGCGACAAATCTGTTAGCCAACGAGTCACCAACAAATCCCGATATTTATTTGTTGTCTGATGCAAAATCCATACGTTTTACACCTACCTTTTTTGATCCGATAAATTATAAGCTTGCGTTGCAGCGGATTCCCGTCATTCATCTGACACGTTTGCCGAACGTATGATTGGACAACGAGCACTGATCGGAATTACACATCGCTTTTACGGTTCTGACTTTTCACTCGATCAGTAAATTTGGAAAGTATTGAACGACAGCTTAAACATAATCCTAACTAGAAAGGCAAGATTTATGATACATCTGCAGTAATCCAAATCTGATTGTCATAATATCATTGAATCATTTAGTCAATTTATAGTGTATTATATACGTACGGATATTCATAATTTTTTCCTGATATAAATAAAATATAACATACAAAAAGCTAGAATTTAGAAAAATTATAGATATACAAACAAGTTGATATTGTTTTTACATATTTTTTTTATTTCTAATAAGAATAGAAATAATAATAATAAATACTTTCTATTTTAAACTCATTTAATGATTATTGTCACAAAGATATAATTCCAAATCTTCGGAAAAATAATTAATTATACGAATAACTTTAACCAAAATTACTCTCATGACGGAACTCATGAGGGAGGATAGTCTGACTATCGGCTGGCAGTGAGACTGAGCTTTTGCATCGTCCGCGCGATTCGGGTGGTGGCAGCACAGACCGCCATTACTCAACTATTCACTCGGTAACGCAATCATACGTCACAAAGGCCTTTCATTTGCAAGCGCATTGTGGAAACCCGGCGATATTAATTGCCGCGGCTCGTTACCCTCTCCAGTCCTTTCCCCCCGTGGGAGTTCTCGACCGCCCCCGCAGCCCACATTCAGCACCTCCATCCACCATCTATTCCCCGCAGCCCCACGGATCCCTCTTCCACGAACTAGAACTCCGAATATTCCCCGTATTACGTATTCCGCTCTCATACGGTTCTGTCCTGTGTTGGCAGCAGAGCACCCCTCGATTTCGCCCCCGTGTCTCCTATGCAAACTCGTCGCACAGGCGGCTGCTTCCAAACACTCTTGCACGCGGCAAACACAGCCAAAAGAGCATCTAAAATGTTCGCGCATACAAGAGGTGTTTTTTAAACACGTCATTTGTCAGATGATTCTGAATGTCACGAAACAATGATATGGTAGTAGATAACGAATATTTTACGGTGTAACATTTTTGTATACAGTAAAGATGAACTAATTTAAATCGTAAATATATTTATATTACAATATTTACAGGTAAATAATGATTTATGTAATCTATTTAATCTATTTAATAATTTAATCTACATAATAATACATACATTATATGTAGTGCAAGTAATGTAAAGTACTAGTTTTTGTATTAAAAAATTTGTCTTTTATTGAAATAAATCTTTGCTACTTTTACTATTCGCTTGATGGAACATGATCTTATTGGGTACACAAGCATGAAAGATTCTCAAAATATTCTTGTGACAAATATAAACGTCGTTTCAGTCGTCAGTGCAAATTAATCTTGCCATGGCGACAAGAGATTGCTATTTCTCATAAAAAGAGCAAAATTAAAATAGGTTAATCTATTTCTACATGCTATTTCTATATTTTATTATGTATTGATGAATGTCAATAAATAATAGCAATCTGATATGTTGTAATAATAAAAATAAAGAGAATATATTAATTTTTATTATTATTATTATTATTATTTTATTGTTATTATTATCACTGTTATCATATTATTTTTTCTTTCTTTTTTTCCACTTTTTATAATTATTTTCATTTTTTATTACAATAAAAATATATAAATTAAGTATATTATAAAATTAAGATATATTTAATAAAAATATATTACAACCACTCTTTCTCTCTCTCTCTCTTTCTCTCATGATAAAGAATCCAACTTTTACATAAATATCATCATAAGTATATCATCACAAATCATCAAAATAATTTAATTTGTTAGCCGAACAATCACATAACGATTTCGTATTATGCACCAACATGTTTACGTTGAATCGTTCATATTGTGTCGGTAGATCTCATAAGCGTATCAGAACTATTGTCGGATCAGAACATATGTCGGATGACTTTTGAAAAATGGCGGTTGGTTACAGATATAGATTATAAAGATTGAAGCGACGCGACAGATTCCAGCGCGTTTGCTTTTGAGTCTGTCGATCCTCGTCAAAGTTCGTAAGATTTCGTATATAAAACTCCATCACAGCTGCCTGAAGAAACGGAAGATAAAGGTCGGATGAAGAAAGTTGCGGCAGCTGGCCCGAAAACAAGCACATTCGTAGCGACGTGAACTCGAGCGCGAGCTGTTGAGAAAAACCAATACGTGACATTTGACAGATCGTCACTACAGCAAAGGATGCCTCTGTTTTTCCACGTTGCTCTCTCTTCGATCGATTTGATCTATCCCTTTGCATCATAAGTCTAAGAATAAAGACATCAAATTTATGAATATTTACATATTATATCACTTCTATTCACTGTATAAGTATTTATTTAAAAATATTAATTTTTTTATTTTAAATGATTATATTTTAAATGATAAAATAATAAATATACTGATCCACGAAGATCACAATCTTTTTTAAACAATTAAAATAATATAACATTAATTATATAATTGCAGGAAGTTCATATTTGTGCACGTAAGTGTAAATAAATAAAATTATTATGAATTTATTAATTGTATAATCTTTGTCCTACTTTGTCCTACCTTTGACCGCACTGATGCTGAGAACATTTTATTCTAGCGAAAAGAAGACTATTAATTATTTTCTACGATGACTCTGCTACTAAAGAAAAGTAATTAAAACGTCCTAAAATACCATCACAAACTTTTAACTAGAGACATATAGTTGGCACAAAGATAAGAACTTTTTAGAAGACTTTTCGCAATCCTATACAAGTCTGTACGCAGCATTTTTTCGCAGGCTCTTCTATAGTAATTCTAAATATGTCAAATTATTTTTATCGTCTAATTTTTTAAATATGTATCCAATCATTTGTGTGAGGTCGCAAAACAATTCTCTTTCTAGCATCATTATATTCGCCGCCTCTTTAGATTTGATAAAAATGAAATTTAGTAACCAGTTGTTTTACTTGTGCCTGCTTTGGGCATGAACAAAATGGACTCTTTTCACATTATGTATCCGGCATATTATGTATCCGGCCTTACCTACCTATCCACGCAGGAGCAAACCGGTCATCATCATTACGTTGCCAGGAATCGCAATATTATGCTTTATCTCAGTAGCACTTCTTATATAGTAGTTATATGTGCGGTACAAAGCGGGTACAGTGCGTCATTAAATATGCAAGGGTCGAATTTGAATAATGAGATCTTAATGATACTGTTGTAACCGGCCGAAAGTAGAAGCTGCATTCGCAATAAGTCCGAGAAATGACATCGCAAATATTTGATGATCAATGTTTTATAAAGACAATGAGAAAAGCGCTCGATAATCTGAAAAAGCGTATACCGCAAATCAACTGAGAAAATGATCGATTATTATCATAGGCCAAACTATGGAATAACGATGATAAATGGACAAATTAACTTTAAATATGTAACAAGTTATTTACATTAAAAATGGATAGTGRTATATTACTGTAATGTATATTATGTTATATACGATATAATAGATTATATAATATATAATTTAATGCATATTTTCAAGAATTTTCTTTGACTTATTCTGTTTTATTTGTTTTCACAGCACAAAATAATGATAAGCTGAAAGATGTTAATAATGGTTGTCAATTGGTAAAATACATATGGCAAACGGGAAAATGTTAACAAATAATCAGTAAACCGATTATTAATTGCGTATGTGCCACCGATAATTTTTGCCAAAATTGAAAATATTGTCTGTCATATACTGTCCCTGAAAAAGCCAAAACGGGCTCTATAATTCAGCATCAGATTGATGAAGATGAGTCCTAATTACATTATTTGCTCACGTTTGTTTCTACAGAAGGATAACGATAAAGTCTGAAAATTGAAGAGCATTAATAATGGTTGAATTGCCCGGTCGAACTTGCGCTCTAGTGGGAGATTGGAGGTGAAAGTGGGATGAGGAACGATCTGCGGGTGGGTGTGTGTCACGGAGGGAGCTCGGATGAACCGTGAAGAAGGATGAAGGGGAAGCGGCATGAGGAGAGTCTTGCCTCGGGGAGAGAGGCCTCGGGAGGGTGAAACGAGTAGACGTAGCCGCTGGACGCCGCTGGGTAATTTATTTCCCTTCGCTTCCGCGTCGCGGACGAACGTTGAATCGACGGGGGTTCCCCGCGCGCTATACGCCTCGATGAACCAATCCTATACCACCACCGTCTTTCATCCGCGAACCACCCTCGGAAAAGCGGCGAAAATTTTAAGAAAATCACAAGCCATGATAAATCATGCTGACGCTTCTATATAACAAGTGGAACAGTCAAATATAAAATATCTAATATAAGTATTTTTTCATTCTTTGTTTTAATTTAATTTCATTAAGTACACGCTTCATTCAAGCACTATTTGAAAGAAAATATTTTGTATAAATTCTAATCTACATTATATATACATAATAAAAAAATTAAATCTGAGCACAACAAATTTTAGAACAATCTTTATTTGAAAAAAAAGAAAATAATTATTTTGTGTCAAAGTAACAAACTCTGATTGCAAAAAATAAAAATTTATCTTTTCTTTCATCAGGAAAATGGACAAGTCAAATGATTATTTACCTTTCATCCGTGAAATGCTGGAGCAATTAATGCTCGATCGAAAGTTGTTACCGATAAAATGTTTTTTTTTTTATCGGCCTGTGCGTACACCATTCTTGCTAAAATTCGACGAAACGAGAATGATACTTTGATAAAGGAGTTGGTGTTGCACAATGTCAGGTGTTGGTGCGCTGCCGGCTCTAATTAAAAAGCCGTGTCGGCGGGCATCATGGAAGACCCCAGGACGTAACCTTTTTTTCATTATTTTTTTTCATTTTTGAAATGGCCGCTCGTCGAGCACGCTTATATAATACCAACAAGCTGCAGAACCATCCCCAACCCTTCTCGTCTGTACCACACGAGCTCTCTGGCGTTAACGCCCACACGTTGGTGTTTTCACAATAATTCTCCGCACCTTTCGCAATTCGGACACAATAAAAACTCTAGCGAGACAGTTTGGCGTGCAAGTGTGATGTAGGAGATCTCGTAATTTTTTCTTTTTCGGAAGGTACCGCACTGCGGAAATTTCAGCCTATAATTCGCATAAAACTCTCTTACTGAGACTCGAATCTAATGCGTATCTCGATCCCAGTGGATTAAGGTTCGAAAGGATACCCTGAAAAGGAGGGAAAGAAATCCACACTTCAACCGAGAAGATACAGAACATCATTCGCATCAGCGACGTTGGCCAAGTTGGACACGGAGACTTGCACGCCATGATGGTCCGATATGAGTGACATCCCCTTAAATAGCATGCCCTTCCAATCCGTCGCAGCGACCCCTTAAACTGAACTGAATTGAACGGAACACCACCCCTACTCAGATCCAACAGTTACAACAGCCCAAGTGCGGAGACCTACTCGTATTATCCACAGTGACAGAATGGCGGAGTTATTAATGGCCGCGACAGTGACAAATGACGAACTGTCGGCGCAAGCAAGACTGATATCATGGCGGCCTTCGTTCCTCTCTTCGTTCCCTCCGCTTGTGTTTCCCGTCTCCCTGTTCTCTGCTCCCTCATGGCTGTCGCACGGACCGTCTCTGTTCATCCCCTTGCCCTCGATTCGACCTTCTCTCGCATCTCCTTCGTCAAACCGTCCTTGCGGGAACTATGGGTGCACAGTGTCCGCACAAATGTGGAATGGCGGACGATAAATCTGGCGTTCCTTTGATTAGCGCCTATGATCGAGGATCGCTTTATGAAGAGTATATTGCAAATGTGATTTTAGATATTTAGATTATCCATTTATACAAACAATTGGTTTAAATATAAAAAAATTAAAGATGATTGAGCATTTTTCAAACTTGAAAAAATATTTAAAATAATAAAAAGGCAATGGTTTTTTATTTTTATTCTGTATAAAATTTGATACACATATATGTATAATATAAATATTTAATTTCAAATAAAAAAATTTATTTTACATAAAGATTATTAAAAATTCACTAATATATGTAGGTCTAATTCCGATTGTACGATTTTTTAAAGCATCTCTAAAACATATATTTTTTTTATTTTATGTTATAATATGGAATATTCTAATATAATATAATTAATATTAGATATTAATTTATTATTTCTTATAATTTAAATACAAAAGAGAAGTAGAATTTTTTGCACGAAAACAAAAGCAAAACCTATGCATACATTCTTTTCTTTCCGGAGTAGATATGAATGAAGAAAAAGAGTGTGCAAAACACGTGCAAGACGACGAAATAAAATCACGTTGTGTACAAAATCAAAATAAATATATTTACAGATTATCCACAGCGGTAAATCACATGCGGTTTGAATAGACAGCAGGAGGTCTGGTCTTTGGGAAGGCGCTCTGGGCTCTGTGCACCCTCTCCACCTTCTCGTCCCTCTTCCACTCTTCTCTCTCGATAGTTCTTCGGCCGCTGCTTTGTATTCCGCGTTGCTTGCGCCTTCCCCTTTCCTTCCTCAACGTCGTCTCAAACTCCACGATTCTCTCATCCCTTTCCACTGATCCCCCTGCTACCCTCCAGTGTCCCTCTCCCCAAAAAACCATCTTATACTCGCTTCCTTCTTTCCTTCTTCGTTCTTTCGTTTTTCTTCTTCGTTGTCTTCGTCTTCGTCCAGCTCTTCCGTTGGAGATGCCTGAAGCTTCATCCTAAGGCGACTTGATCCACCCCCTTTCCATCCCTCAGACATTGCCACGCTAAGTTCTTTGATCCCTGTCGAGCGCGCAACTTCGAAGGATCACCACCAAGATTTTTGAAAGAATTCATAACTTTGACGGAGTCTTAGTGAGGAAGATTTCGCGCTTCGCGTGTAGTGGTGTCTTGGGGATAAGATGGGTTATGTTGCTCAGTACAAGGAGAAAAATGTCAGAAAAAAATCAACATAAAGCGATTCTGAGGACAACTTGATGATTCATATTTATAAAAATACAAAATTTGTCAAAAAATGACAGATGTATAGAAAATTATAATATGTATTATTATAATTTTATAAGAAAATACTATAGATCTACATTTTATTCTTGTAAAATTTCGAAAAACTGTGAGTTTACAAAATGACTCCAAATAATACATACAATTACACTAATGTATGCAACAGAAAATAATTTTTAAAAATCGATGTTATTCACGTTAGTTCATTGATCGAACAAAGTCAAAGAGGGAACAGTATAAGAATTAGAGAAACGAGTAAAAGAGAAAGAAAGAGCGTGCAGGTCTGATCTGTTCATGAACGCAGAAATCCCTCGTGGCAGCCTTGGGGTTCCGAAACATCAGCGTGATTGCGTTCCTTCGCGAAGGTATTCCATTACCAGGTTGAGCGAATACCCTCATCTCTGTTCTACCCTCCTGAACTGTTGTCGAGCTACGTTGTTCCTGATCTAGAGCCCTTATCCATACATGCAATCAGACATCGACATGCAAAGTAATATTTATAATTTTTGATCCAGCAATGATAAACGTTAGATTTATCTCTTAAATTCGTTGTCAAAATAATATTAACAAATTATACAGATAATGTGTTATATTTTAATATTTATCAATATTCTTATATTACTGTGTTTTTATGATTAAAAATTATTCGAGATAACTTTATTTATAAGGCAATGCTTTCTGCAAACGGTATAATTTTTATGCTATTAACGATTTATAATACGTTTTTATTTCTAAATTAATCTTATAATTTTTAATATCAATATATCGATTAGCCACTAACAAAGATAATTATATCAATTTTGTAATAAAGTTACTTGAATAACTATACTATTTATCTATTAATTATATGATATAAGTTTGTAAAGAAAAAAGGATTGTCTATTGAAGATTGCGAACTATTTTGCTACAGCCTTCAATGTTCAGTTCGTTCCAAAGTT
This sequence comes from Cephalotes varians, assembly GCA_037157785.1. Taxonomy (NCBI): domain Eukaryota; kingdom Metazoa; phylum Arthropoda; class Insecta; order Hymenoptera; family Formicidae; genus Cephalotes; species Cephalotes varians. The sequence continues at coordinate 4,461,797 of JANQDE010000002.1, read as the reverse complement.
TAATCAGAAATTGGTATAGGGATGCTTGTCCTGTTTTCATTAACATTCCACAAATCCTGCAACAAATTAAATTACTTCACCATTGCTGGGAGTAATGAATATCGGTGGGGTTGCAGGAAATGGTGGAGGATCCTGAACGACAAGCATTGCGGGGAGCGGGCAGATAATCGATTGGTCTCGAAAGTTGAGTTTATTCATGCATATAATGAGTCGTGTCGTTTACAATTACTTCCGCTACGCATTGTATACTTCAAAAAAAAAGAAAAGATTAAACTTTTTTGCCTTAAATTCATTAAAATTGCCTTAATTTCATTAAAATATATAGCTAATAAAATTTAACTCTTAATTTACATCTTATATACACACACATTTACGGTTATAAAATATATGCAAATATTCGCAACAATACAGATGTATTCAAAATTTATGTATATACATTTACAAGAATTAAAAAATTCTTAAAAATATGGAAGAATCGTTTCAATTAAACAAATTTAAAATAAAAATAATATAAAATAAACATTAAAACAGTATTATTAACATTTTTTGAGCTTTTCTTTTCTGTAACTGTCTGTCCATATGTGTATGTAACAATGACATAATTCGTATATACATTAGATGCGAATATTGTACTAGGCTGCGTAGGAAGCTAGATTCCACGACACTGAGCGGGATAGAAATGGCAATACGGCAGAGGCGAGGGATCGGGTAATGGGGTTTGCTGGGAGTGACGCGGGAGCTAACCGAGCGGAATCACGAGCTCCCAGAAATCGAATCCATGCGTCACCCAAGCCTGCCAACACCATCTGCAGCTAGCGAGTTCCACCGACCTTAAGTTTCGGTAGCAGACTCAGAGCCGAATGTCATCCACCAAAGAGTAAAAATGGTTGATAAATAAAATAAAAATCGAAATTTCTTTTTATAATTTGCTATATTCTACGTAATATAATAATATCATAGAAATTGCAAACTTGTTTTAATTCTGCAAATCAAATACATATATATTTATATTATTTTATTGCTATATGTCGGTGTAACTGATGCAAATCCAAAATCACAAAAATGTAAAAAAAAAAAGATATTTTTAAACTAAAATAACATATAATTCGAATATTGAATTGTCATTGTGCACTACTTTTAATGAATGTTATGCAAAACAAAGAAATTTCACAGCGGTAAAATAAACAAATAATTGCTGGAGCAAAATTCCAGGCAACCCTCTGGACAACTTAAGCAACGTCTCGCTCTTGTCCGCTTGGCGCTCCAATGTAAATGATGGCGCCCAGTATTATCTATTGTGCGCCCATTCCATTTAATATTGTATTCCATAACGCAAACAAAGGTAAAATGCGAATTAATGTACTCGATTTATCACGCTTTTGTTACACGCTGGGACGCAAGCGAACAACGCCGGGGAACTCGCTGGCTTTACTTCGCTCTTTCCCCATCACTACTGTAACTACCACGAAAATGCCGCGACGTGGCGGATATGCTACTTTGCAAGTTCGACGCGAACGAAAAATATTCTTGCAAATGCACACTATTTCAGTCATAATGATTGTATCTCTTTCGAATATTTTCGAGTATTTCACATTGTACATTTATCAACTAGAATACATTTATTCAGATTTTTTTTTATTTTTGGTGTATTATTCTACAGATAAACAACAAAAATTGTAAATATATTTCAAAATTTTTACTTAAATAATATTATAAATCAATATCAAGTTTCTTTTGTTCGTAAGGTTGTCCGTAAGATTATTGTGAATTATTAAAAATATAGAAAGATGTTTGCAACAATTTTATAAATCCTAGAATGTCTAGGATTACTAGGTATGTAATAAAAAGTTTTACGATGTTTTAGATAAATTTTCGATGTTATAGTTTTTGTGAAAAGGAGAGTTTATAATAGCAAAACAATGATAATGAGGAATTTCTTGAAAGTTTCATAATTTTAGAGTGTTTCTGGAGTATTATAAAATCATGAACATAACAAAGCATTTACGATAGACTACTGGTTGAACGGAGGTAAACATAAGAAAGGATAGAGTCTAACTGGTCGAAAATCCAAGAGGACCATTTTTCTTTCTTGCTCGCGAAGACTATGGCCGAAAAAGGATTGGGAACCACCACAGATGACGCTTTCTTTTCTCATCTTTTTCTACCTCCGGTTCCCATCTTCCTCTGACGTATTCTCCCTTCAGAGCTTCGTTCTACGAACGTTTGTAATCCTCACATAGAATACGCTATGACTAAAGAGAAAAAAGTAGTTCTTTGACGAGTTAAAAGTACAACGATATACATAAATATAAAGAATCTAATAAAAAAGATTATAAATAATTTTCCAAGATTTGAGAAAAATAGAATATTTTAATTTTATTTGGAAAAGTTATGTTTTAAATTTTTTCTGATCTTTAAATTACCATTATACATTTCTATCTTTCAAAAGTGATTGCTAACACATAAATATTTATTTATAATAAATTATGCAATTCATTCTGAGTCATTTATTACATTTCTTACATTATATAGTAACGCGCTGTTGCTATCTTTTTTTAATTTTAGCACATCTTATTGAAACTTGCAGTCACAGAATAAAACTCTTTAAAAAACCAGTAAGGCATACATATGTTTTGTACTTTCTATTTGTTTTTCAATATTTGTAATTATGCATAAAAAAAATATAAATCTATCTAAAAAATGTTATCATAAACTTGAGCAGAGAACATTCTCGACTTGTCATATCATTCTTAATTTGATTTCCATGTTCTCACAAACAAGGGACATAGTTTCTTTTTTATATCTTTGATGTTATTTCGATAAATATAATTATAAATATAATTATAAATTTATAAAACATTGACGCAAAAATCGAAAAAACTAGAAAATTTCGCATTTTTCGAATAAAATCATACGATTTTTTTTCCGTTGCTCCAGAAATGTAATGAGACAATTATAGTTGACATCGAGAATAAATTTAAAAACAATTGCAAACCTTCCTAATTTGTTCATATTTTATATATAATGTATTAAGAATATAATATCGCAAAAGTATATATCATTGTTGATAATTAATTTTATCAGAATTTACTAGATATCCACACATTAATGCTTAATAATATATTAACGAAATTTTCGTGGGAAGCGTGTCAAGAATGGCGACAAAAAAATAGAAACAAAAGGAAATGAATATTCGAAAGATGAGCAGAGGCGGAGTTTGAACGTGCAGCAGAGAAGATCAGAGGGTTTTCGTGGCAGGGTGATTGGTAGCACCCGTTAGTTTAATCATCACGCATTAGCCGAACTACCCCTTACCCTGAATTCTAGCCCACTTTCACCCTCGAATTCCGCGCTACTCATTCTGTTCGCTCTACGCTATCCTGTTTGCTCCATTCTCATTCATTTCCTCTTACGTTTTGGTATACTCGTCGTCGTTTGTTATGCGACGTTTCAACTTCCGTCAGTGTTCCACTTCATCTTATTTGAACAATTGATTTACATATCTTGCCTGCTACTTTCAATTTTCCGAATGTTAAATAATGTGTTAAATAATTTTCAGAAACATAATCGTAATTTTGACAATATAAAAAATGTTTTATTACATAAAAATATGAAATTAAAAGACAGGATAAATTAACGCCCAAAAAAAAACATATTAAATACAATAATAAAATCGCTAAACATTTTTGTATGTTTTTATTAAATCGATACTGAATTGTTGCTAGGCAATAAAATATATATATTGAAAAAAAAGTCACGTTGATATAAATAATGCCATAAAAATCATTCAACGTGAACCATTAACAAAACCGAAACCGTTATTTATTTGAAATGCTAAATACCCATAACATATAAATAGTAGATGACGTGAGGTTTACGGCTACAACATTTATTTATAGGTGTATAGCGTATTTGTTGTTGACATGTGTGTAAATTCTTCACCATCATGAGCAGCTGCATTTTGACATTTGTCATGATTGATTCGTCCGTCGGCTGATTGTAAAATTTCGTCGATTTCTGCATTTTAGAAATATGTTCATCAAGTAAGAGAGAACTTTTGCAAGTTGAATCGATTTGCGAGAGTACATTTTTGTCAACGAGCATTTAAATACCAGGTTGAATGTGTCACGATATATCGCAATTATTCCATTTCGACACATCGGTTGGCCATAGATAGTTATCGGTGTGAAAATAACGTAGTTTACACTTAATGACGTGCACACGGCGACTTGTAGGTGGCATTCTGTTATAAATTAAAATCGGATAACAACTACCTGCTATGCCTAACTTTAACAATCGCGTGAATACTGACAATTCTTTAGAGCTTTCATTTCCTTATATCAATGACCATAAAAGTATTTTATATCCAACTTTGAATTATAGAATATAATTTTGAACAAATTTACGTATGTTTCATACAAGAAACATTGCTACAAGAATTGTTAGTACTATGAGTAACAGAAAACAATTTCTTATCACTATTAAAAAATATTTGGAACACTTTATTAAATTGAATTTAATTTAATTCTCAAATTATACGTACACAAATATATACATATGTTTAAAAAAGAAATAATAATTTGTGTAAATTCAATTCAAAGTTTAAATTTTAAATTGCTAAAAGTCTAAAATTGCTAGAATATAATATATATAATATATATGTATAATATATATATAATATATAATATATCTAATCATATATATAATCAAATATAATTTATAACTCGACGAGATGTTGCTCCTTAAATCCACACATCTTCTTCGTAGAATTCGTATTTCTTTGCTCGCAGCTGCAGAATTATATTATTAGACTTAAGATTAGTTGTATTTTAATGAAATTACACATCTTCATCAGAAAATTCAGGAAATTCATCAGAATTATTTTTACGCATTGCGTAATATGTGTCAAAAATTAAATGCCATAGGCATGCACAACTGTGATGTAAACAAGCGGGAGATGTTTTTAATGGACAAAATAGGATGATGATTCCACTGTATAAAAACACAAAGACTATAGAGAACCATTAATCAAATTGAATCAATGAGACCGTTAAAGGAACTCATTCTGCCACTTATTCATTTATCATTATTAGAGCTTGGGACCATCTGTTACGATGATCGCCACTATCTGCTAACAGTTTATCTTTTCACACAACGGAATCTTCTCTTTAGGCTACTAAATTTCGCCACTCTCTCAAGGTTACAGGATAATCATTCCTTTCTTTCTTTTAATTTAAGTAAAATTACGAGAAAGAAAAATTCACAAAATTATATCTTGTTTTATCACAATATAATTGCGATGCGCGAAATACACGAGCAATATTGAGCAATTAGTGAGAGACCAAAATAAGACGTTACAGCTTTTTAAAAATTTAGATATGCAATAATATATCTCTCTTTCATGAAAATTATAGCTCACTGCGCACTCGTGCAGTAACGAGCGTGTTGTTAAAAAGGCGAGGAAATACTTTATCTATGCGCGATACGCGCAATGTGCAATTTTTTCACGAACCATACATGACATGCAACTTTCCGTTGAATAGTTCAACGGATAATAAGCAAACCGTTTTTTTAACACGACACTTTGACATAAGCGATAACTTAGTTATATATATATATATATATATTTTTTTTTAATACTTTAAAGCATAATTTATTGCTTTGTTAAAAAGCATATAATTTTTATACAAAATAAACACTTTTAAAATTAATCACAAAAAATCACAAAATTATGCAATATAAGTTAATGATTTTCTAACTAAACTTCAAAAGATCTCTTTGTATAAAATGCATTAAATCTAATAGAAATCTAATCAGTTACATATCACTCGGAAAACATAAGAAAATAGTTTCGTTTCATGTAGATCTCAAAATACATTACATCCGCAAATCTTTTTTCAAGAATTACGTATCGCTGTTCCGCTGCCCGAATCCGCAAAGGCTTCCGACGGCCTTCGACATTCATCGTAACTGAAGCAGAGCAAATCTTACGATCGGGTTTTACGATTCGAGAATCTACAGGGTGCCGATGAAGCGAAAGCAGAGCAGTCTCACGGATCGTTCCACTTGCTTTCGTGACCCGAGGTCGCAACAGCTCGAGGCGGTTGACTCCTGGAGTTAAGAAGGGTTTGGTTACAAGGGGTTAGACAGTTATGCAAAACAAATGCAGGAGAGTACCTGCTCTGGTCCAGTTTTGTTTGAATAGTGTGACGGCCGACTAAAAATCGAGAGAACGAACAGGTTGTTCGTGTCCTTGTTCCGTTCATGTTGCCCCTTTCACGTATATCTTGAACCGTCAAAATGGACAGACTTGCACGCGCTGATTTACTACCGAATGCCCGAAAAGCTTATCGGAATTCCAAATACGCATTTTGCAAAATTCAAGGTCCCGTTTTCTTACAAGTTTCACGCTATGTCTATCTAAGAAGGCAAAGTTATGTAGAATGGTTAAACTATTTTGCAGAGATAAGAAAATAAGAAAAAATAAGAAAAAATTTGACCAGCAATTTGTTGGTGTGCACTTAAGTATAATTGTTAAAATGCGTATAAAAATATTTATTTAATATTATATATTTTTTTAATATTTTCTCAAAATTTTTATAAAATTCTATACATATTATATTATTTCTACACATATAAATTAATTAATAAAAATTTGAGACAATTTCGTTAAACCATCTTTTTTAATTTAATTAATATATTTAGTTATACATTAAATTAAATGAAATTTGATTCATTAAAGATTGTCTTTTTTTTAATATGCACAATTATTAAACATAATAAAATATATTAAACATAACTTTTTTATTTATTTAAAAGATTTTTTTGCAAATAATCATACGATTTTTAATATATAAAATCGAAAAGATTATTACTTTCACATAAAAAAATCATTTTATTTTTCATCTTAATAATAGCAATTAAAACTCATAATAAAATTGTAGCTGCCATAGATACTATATTATATTTCTATCACATCAAATATTACAAATATCTATTTTACAACACACTAATGCAATTTATAAGATTGATTTTAAATTTCTATTTAATCCTTCATCTCTGTCCTCGTACACTTAGTCTATTGCGAATTTTATTTATGCCACTTCAATCCAATCTCATTTAATCTACACTATTAACTCAGATTTCTTAATCTGCCCTCCTTGCTTATGCTTGATTTTATATTTTTTCTACTCTTATTTCTACTCTTCGTTCCTTTGTATTTCTCTCATTCTTTGTTTAGTTTCAGTCCATTCAAATATACGAATTTGTCTACACTTGATTTATTGCTGGCCAATCCTAATAAAAGGCTTACCCATTGTATTTCCAAATACGTAAATTGCGAAATTCAAGGTTACTGAGATTCAAGAGTTTTGCCTCGAAACTAACAGAAAAATGTGCATACCTGACTCAGTAGTCAGTAAAACTCGCAGGTGTACGGGTGTCCAGTTCGATAATCTACACATATTTAATAATTTAGCAACATTGAAATGTGTAAAATGTGATATGACGTGTATAAATTTTTGATTGGAGACTGAAATTGTGCAAGAAGACAACGCTCATTCTTTCTTTAAATTATAGTAACTGTTTCATCAAAAGATGACATTTGACACTGACAAGATCTTCAGGTATCAATTACAACAAACAGACAAAATATAAATAGACAAATATATAAACAGACAAAAATATATTTCGTATCACGTATCTTAATACGGAATGTGTCGAGAGACTATTGAAAATGGTAGAACGGCAGTTAATTTTCATTCGAAGTACGAGCGATTAGAGCTTCGGCGTTAGGTATCGATGCGGTACCGATAATGGCGCGTGATATCTATGGAGTATCTATGTATACACATGATGTACGGGAAGTAATATTTTGGGAGGCACGCGGCAATATATCTTCCAACGGCGTTGGTTCATGATGCTGATATCAGTATCACAGTTATCAAAAATATTTTGAAATCTATGTACGTCTATGATCGAGGTCTTTTATACTTCTTTTATTGATATTGAACAATTGATTTTACATATAAGTTAAATAAATTATAGCTTAAAACTTCTTGGAAAACATTATACAAAAATACTACTAAATGATCTATTTGTTATTAATTAAGATATTTTAAACTTATTGATTTTAAAAAGAAAAATAAAATTTTGCTAGTGTTACGTGGTTTAAAGACGTGACAAATTTAAACATGTCATTTTGGCGAGTTATCAATTTTAATCTAACGCACGATATATTTTAAATAACTTTTTATTAAATATCAATTATTATGTGTACAGAAATACATTATGTCTAACATTAAAAGTTATATGATCCAGAAAGTTAAGTGAAACATATTATGATACTCCAAAGAAATGCCGAATCTCTGCAGTGAACATTTATCAAGACTCAATGTAGAGCACAAACAAAAAAAAAAATATACAAAAGAATATTATTACGTGCCAAAATAAGAACCAGAAAGAAAAGCAATTACGAGAAAATGTTTTGACATTCTCAGTACACCATTTATTTACTCGTACTAATCTTTCGCTTGTATGGAATTCTTCTGTCGGCCCTTTTTGCGTATTTCTTTTTTCGTGAAGAAAAAGACAAAGTTATCACAAGAAAACTCACTGTTACTCTACCCTCCGGCATTAAATGCGCGACGATGCGATAGCAGCGATAGTCATACTTATAATTAGAGGAGTCAGCGAAATGATTTATGACGCACACGTGGTACGCACTGCTTTCGTAAATGCACTTCCTTTATTCGTTTTCGCTCAGGCATATACATTTGTTGAGGGACTTGGTCTTGATTAATATTTTGAAACACTGTATTTGGTCGATTATTCTTGTCGAAGCGCTCACAAAATTATTAGCGAAGCAACGTTATACTTTGTAAAGTAAAATGAGCAAAGTTAAAGTAACTAACATTGCTACGCAGGTGCGTTGGTACTTAAAATAATCGTGAAAGAAACATTCCTTTGTTTTAATATCATTCAATTTCAGATTAATGAAATATTATAAATACATTAAGCTAATAAATACTAATACAATCTTTTATAAAAAGTTTGCTTGTTGTTACTTTTGCAATTTCTTTTAACATATTGAAAAGCGTGCAAGGTGCATTTTACATATACTTTCATTCTCATTATTTTTTTTATTGTTATAAGTATAGTTTAAACACTTTGTACATTCAGTGCTTTGTAATTAAATTTCATAATGTGTATAAATAACAGATTAGATAGTGTACTTGCAACGATATTAACATTTTCGTATTGATACAATTCTACAAATTTTTTAATAAGAATATATTCATAGATCTGCACTTAATAAAGTTTATAACATATTAGCCAGTGTTATATAATTATTTCTATAAAATATTTATCAACTGTTTACGTATATTCCTATATCTTTCTAAAAGCACTTTGTGTAAGACGATGCATGCGGTTCCCGTCGGACGGAGTATTAAACGCACAGAGTATTAATGAGAAAGATTCATGCAACTTTTTGAAAACCAACGAAATAATTATTAAGAAATGTTTCATTTATCTTATTTTAATAACTTTGCATATGTATTTCATTATCATTATTATTATTATATTATTATTATTACTACTTATATTTTTATTAAATGAGATTTCAGTAGATTTAGGTACAGAAAGTAAATAATGATAAAATAAAAATAAAAATTAATAACATTATTGTTTTATAATATTTGCTATAAAACCATTTTTTTTAATTAAAAATAAAAATTAAGATTAGTAATGTGAATACAAAAACAGTAATAGTTAATAATTAAAATCATATATTTATAAAAGAGTATTATTATTATATCTACAAAAGATAATTTTGTATTTTGGCATTTTTAAAAACTTTTAGAAGTTATTAATGTAGATATTGTAAAATTTATTGTTAATTTCAACAATCGTATTACTATTTAAAATAGAGTGCGAATTGTTTTGTATTGATTATAGATATTAATAAAAGCAAATATAATATTTCAGAAAATGTGTCAAAAAACGAAAGTATGTCATTTAAAACATTAAAATTTTATAGCATGAAATATATTTAAAGTGTATCGGGGCTAGAAAATATGAATAACGCAATAAAATTACTCGTTTTCTATTTCTTTATTAAATACGTAAGTGTTAGAAAAAGAAGAATTTGAAAAGATAAGATTAATGAACATAAATTGATTTGGTGGTTGCAGTGAGAAGAATTCTAGAAACCGCAAACTTTTGTCACTTTCAAACTTACATCGGAATGTACGCTTTTTACCAGAAATTGTTGACACATCTCGCGTAATATTTATTCCTGAAGAATATTGATAGTTATTTTCGTAAAAAAGTGGGTCTACTACCTGCACCTGACAAGGGAATCCGATGCATTCGGTTAGACGAGATTGGATTGGAGTAGCAGGGTTCCAACATGGCGCACCGTCGGCCGTCGGAACATGGCGACGGCGAGCCTCGCGACCGGCGCACGTTTCATCGCTTCAGCGCATTCGGTGGATTGGTTTCGAAAAATTGTTCCGTATCAATGATCCCCCGACTCGTTAGAGGATCACTTAATAGTTGACGACAACAACTACCATCGAACTATGTTTCTATTAATATCAGTTCGTTTCCCAAGTGAGTACGCTCGATATCGATATCACCGCACGTATATACGTACGCGAATACATATTTTTCGGTGTACACAAACCTGACGGCCGGCAACAACTCTATGTCGAACTACGCTTCTATTAATACCGACTCGCTCTGTTGGCCGTGTATACTTATATGTGCGTAAATGTACATGACACTGAGCACACTCGCGGTGCACGCGCGATACGAGTCGCATTGGTATTACATACGTGCCTTCGACGCGTTTTCGATGACTGGCGTTCTGCGGTTCTGATTTAACTATCCCGAAATGAATCGTCGCGCCGACACTGCATCGCACGGATGAGGGAATTTTCGTTATTTTTCGTCGCCCCTCCGCTTCGATGGAATACGTTGCCAACTATGAGAGATTGCTCTCGGAATCCGCAGATAGTGTTTGAGATATTGTGTTCGCGATTGTCGATTGCGCAATTAGATTTGCACGAAGTCTCGCGTGTCTTTAACAGTTATGACGGCAATTCTCAGCAAAAAGCTTATCTTTATCACAAAAAATGAGGGTTCTCATGTTATGTCTGCAACACACGTCAGTAAATTTTATTAAAAATAAAGATAATGGGACGATTGAAACTTTTTCAACATCTACGTGTTTTTGTGATGTTTCTTTACTAATCAATAAAGATTTAAAATGAATAAAAGTGATTAATAAAACTGAGATAACAAGATTAGAAAAGTAAGAAGAAATAAATAAAATGTATTTTACAAAAAACTATGTTTTTAAGTATATATATCTTACATACAAACATAAACCTTCGTAAAATTAAAATCATACTTTCTAGCGTTGCGCTTAATCTAAATCACAGCTATTTGAATTTCCATTTCGATAAGAATATTAAGATAACATTTGCGTGTTCATAATTAGTACAGAACGAGAGTTAAATAATCACATCTAACATTGAATGATGTGAGAAGCTTGGTTCGAATCTCCAGTTATGACACCGATTATGACGGGCCGTCGGATATAACGATTTCGTTAGTAGATCGCTCAGCAATTATAAATACATTTGCATTCGTTGCAGTCATTTTAAATTCGTGTTCATGTTTCCAACCCTTATTTGGCGCTAAGTTGTTGACTTAGAGCAATTACGCAAAAAGTTAAATAGCCGTGGAAAAAGGTAATTTGCGCACGCGGTGTATTTATATTTGCATAATGCATATAAGAAAAGTATCATAATGTTGCATGCAACTATAATTCTTTCGTGAATCGTTACTCAACGCCTCGGATAAGATCTGTTATCTACGATCAATCAAATATTTTACGTTGGTCGGAAAGTGTTAATTATGCCATGTTTCTTGTTTAACGTATGACGTTAACTATTACGAGACTGGTATAGTAAACTGTTATCGCTAATGAAACGACTGTTTTCATTCAATTCTCTTGCGTCAAAGATGTCTAAAAAAAAATTTATAAGAGATTTACAGCGACACGCGAACTCGCGAGTTTACACAACGTGCTGCATCAAAGAGAAGAAAAAGAAAGATAACAAAACCATGCACGGAAGAAAAATTCTTTTCATCCTTCTCGAACGTCATACTTTATCGACGTTTTTCGCCGCGTATTTTCCATCGCGCCAGGGGAACGCAGAAAGAAAGGGAGAGAGAAAGCGAAAAAGAAAGAGAAGCAGGATGAGAAAAGGATAGGATAGAAAGGGGGAGAGAGAGCAGAAACATTCGCATCTTGCTGCCTTTATAAATGCTTCTACATTTATTAAGGCTACTCCCCGGACTCTGGACGCACCGGTATACGTATTTCGAAATGAATGCCTCGTGACGTGGCACCGCGACGCTGTCGTCGGGGCGCGTGAACGCTACGAAAAGTGAAATATTCCTCTGTCGTATTTTCACATGCGCGCACACGACAAATGACCACCGTGCGTCTGACGGTCGCTGGCCTCGGCAAAAAAGCGTATGTACATATGTAAATAGATATATGTATGTAATATCGCGAAAAGTATTCGTTTTTCATCGATTAAACATGGCCACGAGTCGGAAAGACGAGGAACTCATCGCGCAAAAATCCATTAGTATCGACCGCTGCTTGCTTATTATCAAATTATGACAGGTTTAAACATGATGGCGCATTTGAAAAATGTGAAATTTTCTTACAATTTGACATTTTTCATAGCATTACACAGGAATATAAGTAAATTAACTTACGTTAAGTTTTAGAACAGGACAAGTTTCAAAGTATAAAGACAATTTGAGCTACGAAACATACGATATAACGGCAAGTGATACAAAATATATAAATAGCCAGAATTAAGTAATAACGATGCATACGTTTTAAATCGTGCGGCTTATATCGTAGTATTATAATATATAATATAACCGTGATTATATGTAGCCAGTTAAACAACTTCTGACAAGGAAGCGATTTGTCGCGGGATACTTTATTTCGGATAATCATACGCCGTGTTAGAGGTAGGTTGTTCAGCGTGACAATGTATGTACATTGATTAATGGCACCGTCTTCATGCCCGAATAAGGAAGATCTTGACGTCCGTTAAACCGCGCGCGTAAATCTTGCCTTTTTTTTATTTAACGCATCGCGAAGCGATATGGATCACATGCTATCAAGCTCATGTTGTACTGTTCGTATTTCAGACATATCCGCGCACGATATGCTATTAATGCATTTATCAGAAACAACCTAACTGCATTCGTGTAAAACAGTAGCGCTTATTTGCCACAAGAGGTAGCGTTTCAAGATACGTAACGATATGAATTGTAACGCAGAGAAAGTCGAGATGATAGAATAATCTAACTAAAGATAAATCGTTCTTAAAAAATCAAGCACAATAGCCAAAGAGGTGCTGACCATGCTCAATTCCGAAATAGAGACATTCGCAGTAGATTCATGTACTTATCGGCTAATCATCATGGCCAGAAGCGTCAGAGTGATGCAATTACTCCCCCCTTCCGATAAAATCAGCATGATACTTCTCGAGACGAGAAGGTGCGCGGTGCGATAAAGTGTGATCAAAAGTATATACGCCCGAGGTACGATTTACTACTACTTAATATCGTCTACACGCTTCGCGTTCGATCTGAGCGCATACTAACAGCCACTTGTGGCGTAGCCACTTCGGACGAAAATTAATCATCGAAATCAGTTGGACGCCGATTAAGGACGATCACCTAGGCAAATCGTTAAGCGTGCTTTTTGGTTGATATCGGATCTCCCTGTTGTCGAGGCAGCCAATCGACGGAAGGCTTGAAAAAAAATTTCCCACCTGGTAATTTTTGCGTGGCGGCGACGGGACGGGAGAAAATTGCAAGTCATTGTAGAGGAACGGTCGGCGAAATTTTCTTATCCGAGACCAATCCATTTTGCAAAATTGCAGCCTACATAATAATCTGCACTTTGTAGCTCAGACTTGGTCTACCACGCGTGTCTCGCGACAGGCTGAGAGTCTATTGATTACTCAGAAGATCGTTAGATATTTTGGACGTTCAGATAATTTCCGCGCCTTGTAAATGAACGCAGTTAACTTGATTTTTCTAATGCATGCAAATATTTCATGACTTAATGTCTGGTAAAAACAACAAAATTATGAAAATATATTATCACAGATTCAGCTACATATTTCCAAGGGCTTAAAATTAAAATAAGATTTTGCTGCATGATATGTTTTTCTTTTAAGGCAACTGCTGAATAAAACTTTGTAAGCTTCAGGCAGTTGTTTCTCGTAAAAAAAGAAAGAAAATAACAAGTAATGAGAATACAGCATCTCGCATGACCGGTCTGTACCATCTATAGCGATCCGGCAGTTAACCGGCTTTGTACGACGTACTGTGATCAGTCTGCCGAAGAGTGAGAGTCGATAAAATTCAGATTGTATGTCATAGAAATTCGTTGTTAGCATTATAAAAACTTTTCTAATATAAAATAGCATATAATAATTCTCTATTAAAATACTTAATCCGTTGTAGCAAATAATACTTTTTAATGAATTTATATTTCTGCACTTATGTTGTGATAGAATATATTGTTTCGTATACAAAGTAGTATACAAAGTACAAAGAATAAATAAAACAATTCATAATCGTACGTTTTTTGTTAAGTGTAATATTAAAAATTAAATCATAGAATCTTTTTAGATTATTATTTTTCATTAAAGAAATATGTTATTATATATCATTAAAACATGTGCATAACTTTGATCGAGTCTTCGATTTCTGATGTCAGAATCAATGGAATAGATACATCATCATTACATAAATAAATCATCAAATTAATGTCATGAAGTAGAAAGCGAAGATATAGCAAAACTGATTTCACAGTTTTAGAATAAAGTACCACCAAAAAATATTTTGTTAAATATTACGAAAATTCATTGTAAAAGGATTAATCCAGTCTTTGCTAATAAATTTAAACAATTTTACGCTCTAATGAAAATACCAAATGTGAACGATGGTGCAGAATCTGAAAAACGTTTCCTACATTCCTGGAGTCTAGAACCGAGGAGAGAAATAACAGTTTCACCGATCGAGAATATGGTACATGTCATCTTCGGCTTAGTGTCCAGTCCGATCTCAGTACTGGTCTGAAGACGACGCGCTAAAGGAAAAGATGGATCATTCATAGCGGCAGCGATGAATCATGAGACAGCTAGAACAGCTTACTAGAAAATCGACGTTACTAGAGAGACGAGGAGAAACGAAAGAAAACTGAGATACAAAGAATAGATACAAAACAAAAAGAAAAAGAAACATATCGAGACTCTATATAGAAAAAATAATGTTGATTGCGATAAAGATGAATTAATTGGTTAATTATTAACTGATACGATTCGGAATAGCAAACTATGCTAAACAAGTTCTCAGATTTAAATTTTCAATGTATACTTATATTTTTAAGGAATATTAATAAATTATAAGCTGCGCGTTGTGAGAGCAATAAATAATATCTCAACCTTTATATATAATTCAAAGAGATATTCTATTAAAAAAAGTATAAAAATTCTATCAACACTAAAGTAAAAAGGTAACCGTGTATATAATAATTCAAGTGTAACACGAGTCTATAATTAAAAGAAAGATAATTTGACACTGTGTAAAAATTAATGTTATTATATAAAAAGGAAGAGCGCATGCAAGATAAAATAGAAGGAAGATACAATGATGAATAGCAAGGGATGAAACACGAAAAAGCGGAGCACGAAGATATGAGAATGGAAGTTGGAATCTTCCGGAAGTACGTCCGACGTACCATCCGTGTTTCTCCATTTTTCAAAAAATAAAAGCGACCACAGTATTCGCGGCTCATTGTTTGGCTCTTCCGACTGTTTGCGTAGATGCGTAGCTTGAATAGGCTTATGAAGGGTGGATACTTCTGTGTGTGTGTGTGTGTGTGTGTGTGTGTGTGTGTGCGCGCACGTAGGTGATATGCCCTTGGTTGACTTTCTGTTAGAAGAACGTCACTGTGGAACCAAAGAAAATATTATCACTTTGTCCTACCCCTGCGATGTTCCCACTGTTTTCACGAGAATCCGCGTAACACAGGAATAAATCAATCGTCCGTATTTCTTTTCGATTTATCAGTGCCGAGGAAAGAAAAAGTCCGTTTCATCGACATTTCACTTCGACGATCCCTTTCTTTCCCGACCCTTCATTGTCATAAATCTGGTAACGAGACCAACTCGATAAAACTGTAACCTCGCGAGATTGCCCGTGCTATTCATTTTACGTTCTTCCATCAGTCGTGATGGAAGATCCTAATAATTAAAAAGCCCACGAATAAGCAATTCTACTGATCGAATAACAGAATAAGAAGCAGTACTTGTACGGAATTTTTAGCGCCACGTTTCTATATCTTATCAAAATCGATTGATATTACAAATCATGTAAAAGAAACAACCAGATCTTGATATACGCATTTGCATTGAACAAGTACCGGCTTTTAAAATAGCGCATAATGACAACAATGTCTATAGTGCATCTGCATAACCTAATAGGTTGAGACGTGTCGTTGAACAAAAGATATACTTTTAAGAAAGCTTTTCACGTTTCGTGTTTTAATGTTAGAAGAAGGTAGATAACACCGTGAGATGTGACGAGAATGATGACGTCACGTGTTAACAGCGAGAAGATAATTAACGTTGAGGATGTTTCATCAATCAAGAAACTAACCCCTCGGCATTCGCCATATTCAAGGACACAACCTGTCGCATCTTTATTTGAATTAAACAAGAATGGTTGACATAGTAAAGTGATTGTTAATCTAACTTTGCCGTGTACTAATGACACCTAGTTATCCTAACATGATAATTACATATCGCGCATTTTGCTAATGGCAGTAACGATTAACTTCAAACTACTCCGTAAGACTAATTAATTAATTAGTAATATAACATAAAAGCTTCAGTATATGTATGTTACGTAGGATATTACATAAAAGATCAATAACAATATGTTTAAATCTTTATAAAATTTTAGTAAGGTAAATTTATTTACAAATTTTCTAAATTTGAAAAAATTTTTTAAAAATTATCTTATTGATATCATTATTGAGAAAAGTTAGAGAATTCAAACATCAATTCACAGTAAAGACAATAGTAACGTAGCAACCATATTTTAGCAATTTGGCGCTAAGCCAAGTCTATCCCTGATCCTGAGGTATTTGTCTGTTTACCATCATTTTAGCCGCATGAAAATGTGTATATAATTTTGAGCAACTTTTTTGTTTTTATTTGGGTAGCTACCGGTGATAAATTTTACTGGAGCGGCACGAAAGAAATAATAAAGTCAGAAGGTGCGTAACATGTGCTGCTGTTCTGTGTTGCGGGTCATGTAGGTAGGTAGGCTCACAATTCTGACTTGGTTACGTCACAGCATGTCTTATAAAACTGCTATGCAGAACACAGTGTAAGGCAATAAGATGTTCTTTCCCTGGGCCATAAATCGCTCAAATTTGAACGTAGTGGCGCAGACCGGTTAGATATATTTCAAGGCCAGTTTTAAATCTTAAATCTGGCTTCTTTCTTCTACTTGCTTTTGTATTATAGATCCAATGCTTAAAAGAGCTTTATAAGATTCAGTGTCACAGTATAAACAGGGAAAATTTATATTGAAATGAGTTTTCCACAAGAAAAGCGTGTTAGATATACGAAGAGAAAATAACACGTTGAAGTGATGTCTTCAATTCTCAAATCAAACAAGCAGCGATAATGCAAGCGGAATTCAATGCGGTAACAATAAAATCGCTATCCGTTCCGGAGATCAGAAGTGAAAACGATGGCAAACGCTAAAGCGTGAGCTCGAGCAATGAAAGCAAGAGAGCAGCAAGTGGCTCGTACGTCAGCCGGTGGCTCGTAAACGTCAGCGGTGGTGCTCGTAAACGTAAACGCGATGCTATAAGGGGATGTACAGCGGCACAGCGCCGGGGAGTCACCATAGCATAACAGTTAAAGAGATACATGTATATGTATAGAGAGAGAGACGATCCATTTAGCGGTTTAAACGGGGTCGTTATATCGCCGTTTACAACGAAACAATCTGCTCCTGAATATCTGGACACGTGTCGTGAGATTTAGAACGGGCGGAGCGAAATGTTAGATTACCGCGGTAAACGGCTTTGAGTGCGTGTATGTGTGTATTAATCCTTCATTCTGTACTAATGCAAATTGGAATGATACTAATTTTCCTCGATATAATTATTGCTTTATTTTGACTGAGACAAAACATTGTTTTTCTATACATATTATGTGCATGCCATTATTTAATTGTTTTTCGGGAAGAGCACATTTAAAATTCGAAATTAGCCATATACATTTTGAAAATAATACAAAAGTTGAAATCAAATAAAAAATAATTATCGATGTGGCTAATAATTTTTTGTATACTGTTATTGTAATATATATGACATACGCATTCAAAATGTTAAAGAATAAAGATATAAGAACTTAAAAACACATAATGTTTACGAAATTACGATAAAAAATGTTTTAATAACAAGAAAAATTAATTTGTTGTAGAGTAGTTTAACAATAAAAATTATTTTTTTGTTTTGCATTCTTTCGCAATTTTATGATTTATATCTAAAAAAAATCTTGAGGCATCTACACACATATATATATACATATATATATATATATATATATGATATAAATATATAAATCTCATAATTTCCGCTTTCAAAACAAATAATAAATTACTGTAGTACATTTATCTGACGACTTAACTTGCTGTGTAATAATCTCAATTAAAGGCAAAGATTTATCAATAAGCAACCACCAGCTGAACGATAGCAATTAAGGGGTGTGCCGAGAAATGCCAAGTGAAATCAAAAGACGACAGAATAAATTCATCGAGCGAAGAACGCTGGGAAATTTAATAAAAGCAAGAAAGCAAGAATAACTATAGGCATTATTAAATGGCAGAAAAGGAGAAGCCATCGAGTTTTCGGAGTTAGTGATTAAATTGGGAGATTGAATCCTAGAGATCGAGTGAGTATGCCGCCGAATCCTGCCGTGGTATTTGTGGGATAAGCGAGGGAAGGGATTGAAACAACAGCGTTCTGTGTTTAATCATGTCTGACCGAACAAGGGGACCATCTGACGGGGATGGAATCTGCATAGTTAGGGATCTGCATAGTCACGTGTTCATGGACCTTACTATATGCGAAAAGAGGACGTTTGCATTAAGTTAAAATCTGCGTTTACTTTGAACACTAATTGTAGTAAAAATTATAATTAAAAAAATGAAATTATTTTAACCGTGTTTTGATATACAGTATATTGCCAGTACTGAAAATCTGTGGTTCACGTTACATATAAATTTTCACATTACGTTTAAATTTTACGTATAAATTTTCAAATGTATAATTATAAATTAATGTTTGACCAAAGAGATAAATTCTACAATTAAATTATGTAGATTTATTATATCAAAACACAATGGTATTAATATTTTACAAGATGATACAATTATCACACATAATATATCATAATAAATATAAGATATGAAAAAAATATAAAGTGATCTGTGACATTGAAGTGAACTGAACTGCTATTCTAATTACAATAATGCTTCAAAAAACTGTAAAATTTTTCATTGAAAGTTATGATGATAACTAAACACAAAATTTTTACGAATGTTCTATATTAAATTAGAATTAAAAGGTGCAATGTAAAATGTAGTATAAAAGCATATAAAACATAAAGATGTAATATAAAGATGTTTTACTCAAAAAAGAAAATATGCATGATATCTCAATCGCCGATAAAACCAGCAATAACTTGCAACACCACCCAGAAGGAAGATTGCGGGTGCGGCCGCGAAAATAAGAACGATAGGAAATGCCAAAATTATGATAATGATTCGGAGCCGTTTTCAGTTAAGACATTAGGCGACGTGTATAATTTAGACGAAAGCCAGATCGGTAAGTAAAGACCGCATAACATCGACTCTCGTAATAATAAACTTTAATATATATCATGCAGATTGCAGTTAAACTGATGCACATACATTTTTATCTATATCTCTCTTTTCGATATAATTTTATCAATAAATGATCGCGTATGCGTAGCATAAAATTGACGATCCCTGCTTATGTTAATCGCTCAAAGTACTGTCTGGTATATTATTAATATTATTATTATCTTCTTAAAATCTGTATATATTTTACCAACTGTACTAACTGTATAAAATATAAACTATATAACTAAATATTCTATTGCAAAATATTGTCGTATAATAAAATATTAAGTATAAAAATATATAATCCAAATATACTATGCACGTATATCTTAATTCTTATTTTACATAATTTATTAAATATAATTTTTTTTTCTATAAACTGCTTAGAATAAACAGCTGATCGAAGTATGATGTCTCGTAAACAACGCATCTTCTTAAACAGTGCATGCGCCCCTGAAGAAAAATTAAACGCGTGCAATGTGCGGAAAGATTGGTTGGGTGCGGATGAGTATCGGGTAGAAAGGCGGAAAAAGGTAAGATGATGGTACAAGAAGGATAATAATCCGTAGTTTCGATCAAGATTATAGCCGCGGTAAATGAATAGTTTACGAGCAGCGAAAATGAGACGGGTAAAATGTTAAGCTCTTCGCCAGGATCGAATGGTGGAGCCTCTTTTATACACCATTCACCTGTAATAAACTTCAATGTTAAATGTCTTTATTGCGTTTCTGAGACTAGTGCTCTGCGTGTATGAGATAATTAATACGAGCAAACTGAAAGGCGTAGTGCACTAGTCGTGTTCCGTTTGCGAATTACATGCAAGATATCCGCGCTAAAAGGACAGATAAATATTTAATGACTAGTTTTGTAATGACTTGATTCGCGGTTAAAGAATCTCATCCATCGCTTGAATCTTGAATCTTAATCTTCTACAGAAACAAATGTCAGTCACATCATTATATATAGTGAATTTTCGATCTACTTAAAATTCAAGATAATGATGACTAGACTGAGTAAGATAAAAATGATATATTGCGAGTAAATTTTGTTTTATTTATTTCTTTAACTTTGACTAATCATCATGTTATCTATTTTCATCAGAATTAGAAGGTCTTAAAAAAATGTTCATTATAAATTTGGATAATAATCAGTAATAATCAATAATATTTTGAAATAAAATATAGCATACAAATTTATTTCTTTGCGATACTTTTTTCATATTAAATTTTTGTATCAAATTTTTTTAAAGAGTCACATGATCACAAAAACTGTTACAAACCTCGCGTGCCATGTATACAGAATGTCTGTAAAGTTTATTCCCACCTTCTATTTGAATAGAAAATGATTCAAACTTGTGAAAAATCGCAAAATATGTGTTCGATCTTTTCGAGGAGCTACTCTTTTAAGGAGGTTGTCCCTTCTTTCAAGAGGAGAAATCCTTGCCTCAGAAACTCCAACTCAAAAATTTCAGATGTGTTGAACTATTTCGAAAATATAAGGGGACAGATTTTCTAGACAACCTATATATACATTTCTATTTAATAAATAAGTAAATAAATAATTTCTCTCTCTTTTTTTTAAGACAGTTTGTCGGATTAATCTAGTCGGTGTTGTTAAAATACTAGTTTTGGGCACCACTCATCCTCTGACGAGACAAGTCGTCAATCATGTCTACCCCTAAAGTTCAGTAAAGATTTAAATCAAGAAATCAAACAAAATAAATGCTGCATACCATCGGTAGACAGGTTAGGCGTCAACCCAGCAGGTCTATCTGGCACGTAAGTACATGCTGCGAGTATGTTCGGCACCACAGAATGCACCAATCGATACATATCTCCAATGTGCATATATACGATCTATGCCCGCGCTCATGTAGGGTGTATGCGTGTATGACACACATAAGCGTGTGTGTATGTACGCGGATGTGAGCGTGTATCCGAAATGAATTGACCGGTGCGTAGTTGATGGACGTAGCGGGTGGCTCGTTATGCTTACAGCCCGCCCAGCAATCAAGAAGAATTCATACGCCTGACGTGTCGCTCATGATGGAGGTCCAAGCCACGTATCATCTATCTTTTGGGGTCTTCGCAACAGTATGTGATGCGGCACATGGCGAAAACTTCCGTTCTCTGAACTTTTTGCATAAAGTTAATTTATAAGATTTAATAAAAAAAAAATGCATTCATTAATTTATAAAGAAGATATTATTTTAGCGAATTAGAGTATAAGAAAAATCATTGATTTCTCTCATCTCACAGGAACATTGACGAATATTCTTATAATAACCAAGTTTTAAATTGCATCTAAATCATTAATGAGTTTAGTCGCATGTAGAATATATTGCTAGCAATAGTATTCAATATTATTCAATGTTATATAGTCTTTTTTATAATTAAAAATGTATTCTTTTTCTCAAAAGACATAGATAGATTATAATTATAAAAGCGGAAATATTCGTGATAATCGATATCCATACATGTGTATACAGATAATTTTTGACCGACTGATTTGACACTAATTAATGACCCACTACTATAGAGATAAGGTATAACGCAGATTCTTTCTTTTAGAAGTTTCTTTCTTCGTGCTCGGGGATGGTTCGTCGTGGAAAAGGTGGATGAAAGCATCGGTGTTGGCCATAGTGTGAGTTGAAAGGAGAGAAAGAAAGACGATGGAAAAGCGAGAAGGATAAGGTAGGAGAGGGTGGTCGACGTGGCTTGGGGGAGTTTTTCTCGTTCCCGGCTTCCGTCTCCTGGGACGCGAAGCGCGAGGATCTTTTTGCTCGCCTCGGCGGAGGATCAGACGTCCCACTTTATCTCCGACGACCCGTTCAACCCCTATCCCTCCCTCCGTCACCCTCGTTCTACCTCTCTTCGACCCGCGTTCTATCCTACTGCAGCCCCCATTGCGCCCCGGTTTCTACCCCAACGTCATCCCCCTGCTCTTCTCACGTCACCCAGAGCTATGGTTGATCACGTATAGGAGGAGCCTCTAGCAGCGTCTAGAGTGACGCGCCGTGGAGGAGCCATTTGTCATCCATCAGCACGGTCCTATCTACACAAGATTGCACAAGAGTGTCTGATCCAACTTGGCCTTATTGTGTTGCTTATCATTCTTCTACCGCTACATTATGTGATAAAACACTCTTGAAAACAATTAAATATTTTCTGGTGTTTATAATAAATAATGTATACATTATTATATTATAAATCATATAAATGACGCCAAGAAAAGTTATATTGCAATTGCAAATTATATTTTATTACTGTATATACAGTAAATAAATTTTATAAAACGTGTCATTAGAAAAATTAATGTTTAATGTTTAAAGAATATCTATTGTCGAGAATGTCATTTATACGGAGTGATTAACACAAAGCAAATGAGAAAAAGAATGACTTTAAGTCACAAGAAATAAATCTTATAAGTAGGCAGTTCACGATACAAGCGGCGGTCACAAATCCGCGGATAAGCCATTGGAAACGAAAGTCTTGTTGTCGAGATTGGTGTTGAGCAGAATGCAATATACATTGGGGATAAACTGAAGGGTAGAAAGCTGCAAGGAGAAGGAACGATCTGATCGAATCATCATTACAAACGACCCGACAATTTGAGGCATGCGCCGTTGTATATATATTGCTTGTTATATATCGATTGCCATACTTGTTTGTGGTACCATCCCCAGTCTGCTGATAACTCAGATATTTTCCACGTCCGCGCGCGTCAGAAATTACACCAATCACGTAGCCGCTTAAAGTTAGTATTACTGGCAACAAACTTCTAATTTATTTCACGAGAGTCATGTTAGATACCGAAAACATTCATATAAATTCATATAATATTACTTAACATATTTTCTATAACCAGCATCAGTAAGCAGATATTAATTATTATAAGTAGATATCTTTTCGATCACAGTACATAAATCGCCGATTGGTGCTGCTTTGCTTTAACAATAAAACAATACCATATAAGAGTAAATAATTCTAATTTGTCGTAGAATACTATAAGGCCTTGCCGATACAAGAGAGAGCGCGAGCAATTAGTTAAATACATAGATTCTTTTACGCGATACGCTGTGGTAGAAAAAAGAGGAAGAGAGAAACACAATGGATGATATAGGTATCGCCAATTTTTCTCCCGTCCGCTAGATTTTTCAATGTAACTTGAGAGCCGCTCCCTCGCGAGGTCCCAGGGCACAGGAATGGATGAACAAGCAAGGAGAGAGGGTAGCACGGGGGTCGCAGCGACAAGAACACAGCGGAGGATAAGAGAAAAGAAGGACAATTGTGAAGGGTGCGGGAGATGAGATAGACATGGAAAGAGAAAAGGCCAGGCCTTATTTCTCCTGCAGGGGAATACAATAATGCTCAAAAAAAGAAAAAAGAAAAGAAAAAAGGAATGCGAGAGATGCAAGAAAACGAACGAATCTCGGTGCTATCGTGACTGCATCCACGACTGCGGCGGAAAATCTAATGGCGAACAAGGGGTCGTGGAGGGTATCGACGGAGGGAAATGCCTCGGGCAACGGTGTCATTAATAAAAGTGTCGATGATGTCAGTGGACTAATGTTGGTAGTCACTCGCTCGCCGGGTGGATTGGGGCGGTGGCATCACTCGGCGTCCTATCGAAGAATTTCACCCTCTTCCCAAAGGTTGAACGTTTTCGACCGGGTCGTTCGTTTGATTCGTTCTTTTCCGATACTAATAAGAGAATTACGTTCTGCCATGTTTGCTACATGCTCTTACTTCTTGTCACAAGCACGAGATGAAGTTTATCCTCCTATATACTCGAGTTTTCCACTCTCCAAAAACTTCCACTTACAAGAAGAATATTACTTTCTTATATATTATAAAGTAACTGTACCCAATATGCCTACTTGCTGTTTGTTTTTTGTTTTTTCACTGCATCTATGTAAATATTTAAAAATTCATATTTTCAATTAATGTTCAGAAATGTTTCCTATTTTAAATCTGGTTATCAGTTTAATTAGAAAAAAAAATCGCGACGCTTAGGTAGCCATAAATATCATAACTAGACCATTAAGTATAATTTTTTTAGGCCATTAGAGTTACCTTTAAATAATTCTGTTCTGCTAGATTTTTTATTCTACATACCTATATTACAGAGATAAAATATATCGATCCTTCGCGTAAAGGACATAAAGAATTAAATTCATAAAGTAGATACATTTCTTATTGGAATACACATTAAAAATGTATTAATGTATTAACTATAGCTCACTACACAATCTCTGATTCACCTTCGCCTCTCACGAAAGCTTTACATTAATTTTGCCGAAATTGCGTGCCCTGCCATTTCATTCCAACAAGCACTCACAACAATTAAGAAGAACCGTTGAGGTTTGATTTTTGCACATTTAGAACATTTTATTTTTATTCTTCTATAGTTGACTAACGCTCCATAAATGCTCCATAATTTAATGAAAACAATCTATATAAAACGATATATATATATATATATATATATCGTTTTATATATATATATATATATATATATATATATATATATATATATATATATATATGTATATCTAACTAAACGCGTATATCTAACTTTACTAAAGAATACATTTTTTTTTCAGCTAATATAATGGCGGAAAAGCGGATCTACGATATGTCGCTCAGAACAAAATGCAATTTTGCATTCAATTACATATCGCCTATAGCGAAAAGAAATCTTTTCTCGGTAAGGGTGTAACATGTATCGATACAGAGTGATAGAACAGGTTTGCAGATTGAAGATTGGTGCACGAGAATATCTAATAAGAACATAGAGCTCATCGATTCTACCACAGAGCACTCCAGGGGCTGTCACCGTAAGCGTTAGCATACCATAGAGAAGAGATTTACATAGTAATAATATCAAGATTCTGGACTATGTTACGACATGAAAGTTTCTTGTTATGTACGAAAATTAATAGCAAGAATCAGCAATGCTGCAGAATTATATATTTCTAAATAATTCAATTTTTAATTCACAATGAGAATTTGTGAAATAAATATACATATAGATAAATTATACAGTTTGAACATTCGCGTGAATGATTTATTCAAATCTGTTTCCGATAATCTTTTGTCAAAACATTCTATCTGACATTTTCATAATCACTCAAAGTACATAATAGAAGCCATCAGCAAAAATAATATTATCGATTTCTTGTCTCCATTTTATCCTCGCGATTGTTGAGAGAAGGAATTTCTTTCGTCCCTACATGAAAGAATTGGCTCTCCAACAGCAGAACAGTATTTCTTCCGGACATTCTGCCGACGGCGTTGCGCTTCTTTCATCTTGCAGGAATTTAAGAGTTATCGTCGATGTCAGGAATTCCGGGAATCTCCGGCTAGACGTTGGGTAAACGTCAAGAGGGGAAGTGACGAGAGACGTAAATGAGAATTGGCCGATTAGAATATCAAGAAGTTCGTACAGCCTGGTGGTATGACGCTGACATAATAAGTAGGCGGGATAAACAATAAAAGGGGTAAAAGAGCACAAGAGGGTTGCTCAGTATCTCCCTGCGGACAAAAGGGTTCAGAGTCTGGATCTACCATGAGCTTTTGACATCTCCTTTCGCGCGTGAAAAGCACAATGTTAATTAACAAGAGAAGAACGGTTCTGTTACAATCATGATTCTCAATCAACGGATAGCATTCATGAATCTGTCTAAGCAACGAAGAATAATGTTTTAATTCTGTTACAATATATAGATTGTTTATGAGGTTCTGGCTCGTTCTAGTATCAAAACTGCTAAAAATTAAATTTAAATTTCAATAAAAATATAATTTTTTCTGGAAATAAAGTTAGATAATAATTAACTCGGTACGCACTGTATGAACAAGTAGAATAAATCATTAACTAATATCGACCGGCGATAGAGAGAGCCTAATACACTAATATCCCGTACCTTCTTTATCCAATCTTTTTGCGGGCAGATATTTTTTGCATAACTCTACCGTACGACTGTTCCCCTCTCGTCGTCGCCATCAGCACCTCCCTCTCCGAGTTTTCTCTCCCTTGCTTCCCCCCGCCGTTCAGCGAGCCAGCCTAGATCCCCACTCGTCCCGACCACACGTCCCTTTTCCCTCCACTCTGACCAACTTCCACGACCTCTCCTACCGACACCTCATCTCTCGGCTCTCTCTCTTCTCTGCCCCTACCTCACCGTCGTGGTTCCAAACGTTGTACACGAGGCTGCGGCTAAGAGCAGAGCGACGTCGGCGACGCCACGCACCCCGACGTCGCCCTGACGCGCTCTACTGACGCTGCGGAGCGGAGATTAATGGCTTCGGACTCTGAAATCCTGGAAAATAAATAGCGAGACCCCGGTGGCGAGAGAGGGAGTCCTGCGGAGCAAGATGCGGTCCCTCCTTCTCCGTAGCTCCGTGGCTCGCCTTCCCGTTTGTACGAGGGAGCGAGAAAGGATCAGCTTCCCGAGGGACCTACCTACCACTACCACTGCCGTTGCTGCCCATTTCTTTGTAAGACAGTGCCGGGTTGTCGATGAGATGAAAGAAACAATGTGCGTTGTCCTATTGGAAATCCCTATCATAACAAATTTAACGCGTAAAATGTAACAAAAGGAAATTAATCTGAATAATTATCTTGTAATACTTATTATATGTAACTATTACAGATATCCAAACACACACACATACACACACGCGCGCGCGCGCGCGCACACATGTTTTCTGTTAAAATATGTATTATAAAGTATGTTATAAACAAAATTGTGTTAAGCACTAAGTAACCGGCAGAAAACCACAATCTAAGCGTCGTTTGCATAATATGTGATCTATAAGTCTCTCCCTTGCTTTTGTTTGTCTGCTTCTTTCGTTTCTCTCTTTATTACGTTCTTTTCGTGTTCCACCTTTGCGTTCTCCATCCCCAGATCGTTCTCCATCCCCATTCGTAACACCAACCAAAAGATTAATTGCTAATTCTTGCTACTGCAACCAGTTGCTACTAAACACGTATGGAGGCTTCGCAAAGGTCAAGGGACCGCCTTGCGTATACGCGTTGAGTAAGAAATATACACGCGTTAATGAGATTCCTCTCGCGAATTTGCTTGATGATTAAAAGCATAATAAGGACAGACTACATATAAGGAATCATCTCGTTCGTGCTATACAATCTGCTTGAGTAAAGAGTATACACTTTAAGAAAATAAACCATAATAAACTCCGTCTCCCTCTCATGAGCGACGGAATCAAAACATACTCCTATATCTTTTTAATCCCGTGATTAAAAAGTCATTCCGATATAAGCATTACACAAAATTGCAGGAAGTTATTTAAAAAATTGTTCAGATGTTTTTGTTGTGTAGATAATTATTGTCTGCACAGCAAGTTAGAATTACAAATCAATAAAATATAAATACGACATAGTTACTAACAGTATATAAAAACTGTCATTATTTTTCCGGAGTATAATAAAAATATAAAAAACATAAACTGCAAGATCTTATAAAAAAAATATATAATGATTACAGATTGTAATATTACACAAGAGAACACTTCTCAAGTCATTAATACTTATGTTTTTAAACTTAATTAAATGATTTAGCATCTAGTTATTTTTCAGTAGAATCTTTACATTCAGGATCATTTTACTTTGTAATAATTACGTCATTGCTTTTTGTAGCTGTCAATTGATTTGTTTTGCCACCTAATAGTCTATGATTAAAATCTTAATTAGAATGTCTGGATCATTCATTAAATCTACAAAAACTAGTTTAACGCAAGATGCGATATACTAATTATATAATTCCTTAGTCTATTAAAGTCTAACAAACAATTAACCCAACATAATCATCATTAATATAACGATAAAGATACATGTTCTTAAATTTATAAGTAAGTTATTAATCTTAATGCACAATTATTTCGAATATTTCACTTATGTTGTGTCTTCAAAGTAACATATCCTTTTTATACAAGATTTAAACATACACTTTAACATCGCACAAATAAAAATATTTTTCAAGATGTATTTTATTCTTTCATTTATAAATTGATTAACATAGAAAATCACAACCAGCAATTTTGTTCCGTCACATTCTTTGAAGATGATTTTCATTTTTAGCATAACGAAGAGAGAAGAGTAGAAGTAAAGGGCGATTTGATTCATAGAGAGGGGATAGAATAGATCGGTATGGTGTCTCTATAGACACGAAGGTAGGAGGCAGAGGGAATCGTAGCGTGCAGGGCTAAGGTAATATCCATAGGAACACCCTGTCAGAGGGAGAGACGTAGAGACGTGCAATCAATCACAAGGGACCCTGCTGCCATGCTCGTGGCCCTCATATCAGCCGTAATATACAGTAAACATTTTTAACTTTGCCACGTTATTAATATTAGTTGCACGTCCCGTACGTCTTACAACTTTTTCCTCGTATTATACATATGCATATATATTTTTTGTCATATATACGTTATGAGAAATTTACATAATATTAAGCACGACGTAACATCTTGTTGGATATGAATTTAGCAAGAATTGTTTAAGTTCTCTCTCATGTATGGATAAAACGCAATTGTAACATTAAAATGTCAGATGCAGTGTTAAGTACGAAGCAGTGTTCAAAATTATACCGTCGTTACGACCGCGAGTTTCATATGAATTGCAACCCGCAGTAAACATTTTTAACTTTGCTAGGTTATTAATAGTAGTCGCTCTTCGCGCAGCTTGTTCTCTTTTTCATATAAACATACAAAAAAGTATATAAATTGTGAAATATCAACTAATACAGTTAACGAGCCTTCGGAGAACATAGAATATATGTTGCGCGGCATTATTTTATGATGGTATTACTAAATATTTAAAATTGCATCGTTATCGTGCTACTCACATTTACGGTAGAAGTCTGTAAATATTTTAATGTTTATGGTATTACGGATATCAGTTGCTATTTCTACATTGCGTTACATTTCGCAATTTTACTATGTCAGCAAATATAAAAGTAAATATCGTATAGGATATTAAAATAGTTCATTTTCTTGATGATCCTCTACCAAAAACGTTAATTCAGTATAACACTTTGTCATTCACATTGATGCGAATATCATAACGTTCCATTCTGTTTCCAACGAACCAAATCTCGTTCCCTTCTGTGCGTATCACGAATGAAATTCATCGTCAAGGAATGCGACTGGATTTATTTGTCTGCAGTAGCTTTGATATCCCCAGCAGGCAAAAGAGTATCGTGCATAAATTTTGTCTTAAACTGATCTTCCATTAATCATATCACATTTGTCACTATATATATTTTGCCTACACAATTCAATATTTTCATTCATTATTTTAGCTAATGCGTGTAATTAAATAAATAAAAAAGAATCTTATTAATATGTTAAAAAAATAAATTGATGCATTTTCAATGAAAAAAGATATTGTGTAAACGGTAGAGTTCATAAGATAGTATACAATTCAATTATATAGTATAATAATATATAATATATTAAGAGAGAAAGAGAGAGAAATTAAAATATAAAATTATTCGTAAAATTATATTAATAAATAATACAATTAAATTTTAATGACTGTTTATAATAATGATACAACAAAAGAATGAAGCACAAAATATTTCTTTTTTCAGGTTATTTCTTGAAAAAAGTTCAATTATCTATCATTATCTACCATTGCGTATGCAGCAGGATACTGTCTGATATTTAACAAAGAAACTCTATATTTGATAAACTTTATATTCTCTGTCTAAACGGTAAATTACAAATAACAGTTCTTTGAAAAATATTCAAAATTATAGTATTAAAAATATTACAGTTTCAAAAGTTATATTTATTCCTTATAACACTTCCTACATTAATTTAACTTGCTTTGGCAGATCGCTGTATTATATAAAAATATAAATATTTAATTATTCATTCATTTAATATTCAAATGTCATTAAAGTATTATTGTAGAAATATATTTTAAATGTACAATTGAATGATCAGTACAAATCTTTCACTGAATAGCAGAAATAACTTATAATTATGATTAAACTTTTTATCTTCCAATGAGATACGGACCGAATAAAAAAAGAAGAAAGTTAACGGTATGATCGAAGTTACACAATATACTTTCGCTAAACATTGATTAATGGATACGGAAGAAATATAAGAAGATCGAGACACGAATATAAACGGATTAATCATGCGAAACCGAGCCATTTAAACATTGCAGAAGAAAAGATTGTTCTTAACAAGAGGCAATAATGATCGTAGATTATTTCATGGAACTTTAACATCGCCATAATATTTTCCGACACATATTCGTTTCATTTACTCATTAATACTTCAAAATTGCATAATTAATTAATTATAAATATATCAATATTAATATTTTGTAAGTAAAATTAATTTTAATATTATTGTAATTACATTCCTGCATATCTTTAATATCTTATTATGAATATTGTTTTAATTATAGATTATATTTTATGCATATAAAATATATATTGCAAAGTATCAAGTATTTTTAAATGCCTTTCTTTTAGAAAACTTATAATTTAATGATTTAAGATGCAAGGATTTTTAGCAAAAAATATGTGAGCTACAGTGAAAATTTTTCTTCGTGATGTATTAAGTATAATGTATTTAAATTGCATATTTAAATTAATATATCTATTAATTAGACCGATCGCGCTTTCTATAGAAATCATTCTTCAAATTGTTATTGTGCTCACGTTCGATATTTTAATTAGAAATGCGCGCACGCAAATTGCAATTTAATTCTATGCTATGTTTATCAGATATTTCGTTAATTGCCGATGAGAACTACTGTCGTTTCCCTTTTACAGTTTACCCTACGAAGACTTCAATGGATTTCAGATGCAAGATAATTCGATTCAGAAACTTTCTAAGTTTCTATCTCGATTTCACACTCGATCACCAGCTACTATTCTATAGTGCTTTTAGGGCTTCCATGAGTCCAAAATTATACAACAAACGTAAAAAGAGCGGAATTCTGAATAAATGTCATTTACGGTTTTGAAATCTTCATTATAACATTATTTTAATAGTGAGATTTTAAAGTATCTTACTAAAATTACAATACTCTGTGAACTTAAAATTACTGAGAAAGATTTTTATGATGATTTCTTATCGTGCTACGATATGATACGTATGTAATATTTCCGTGCGACGGGAAATGTATCAGATATAAGAACATAAAAGAATTAGATCAACAATTCTCTCTCTCCTCTCTTCCTCTTTCTTTAATTTGTACAAGATTATAAAATTAGTATGATATTAAATTGCATATTCAAATTATATCTATTAATTAAATCTACAAATTATATCTATTAATTAATTAGATTGATTGCGCTTTCTAGAAATCGTTCTCCAAATGCTGTTGTGTCCTAGTTTGATACTTTAATAATTAAAAATGCGCGCATGCAAATTTTTTATACAACTATTTTAAAAATCAAAATCTTCGGGAAATATGAATGGAACGACTAAAATATATGCACAAAAATTTACATATTAACAAAGAGGGAGAAAGATATAAAGATCTATTATAAACTAGATCTATGAACTATTTTATCTGATTACATATCTGCGCACGTATGTGTTTAGACACGCAACATCCTATCATCGCAAAGCAAATTCTCACAGAGGTTCATATAAAGCTTCTCGAGAGCCGTAGTTACTAGTTAGTTATTACGTACATTTCTCCCTATAATATATATATATATATATATATATATAAAGGTGATAGCTAATTCTGAACTTTTTTAAATATTAATATTAACCTATTGTTAATGAGATATCATGGGCATCAAATTTATAAGATATCACTGAAATTATCTCTTTTCACATTTTAACGCAAATCTTTATTTTGATATCAAACGTTACCATTACTAAATCTAATTTTTTCCAACTTCGCGCCTTGATTATAAAATGGCTTCATTACGCAAATATGTATATGTTTATTTAGTTAATATAGAGAATAATTTATCAACATTATGAAAATAAGTTTTCGAACCTATATTGTAAAGTTCTATGAGAAAAGGATACTAATATCCATCACATGGAATTGAGTTATATTTTAGCAGACAGTCATGCTTCAAAACGGTTCGTATAGTCATTAAGGCATCATTAATCTTGTGCTTTTCTTATGCGTACGACAATAAAGTCACTGTTAGAAACAGGTGCTACATCTAGATATGCCAACGTTATTAACTCAATTATAGAACAATAAAGCCTGATAATGCGTAAGAACTCATCTAGCAGATCCAAAACAAAAGCGAAATTATGCAGGATTGTGTCAAATTGATATTATCAATTAAATAATTATTACAGTAAATAAAGTAGTTTATTAAATTAATGAAAGATTTTTGAATATATATGTTTTCTCAATCTTGACTAAATAATATTTCTAAAGAGATCTTTTTATTTTTCATGCAATACGCTAACTACAAATAATGTAACTATTTTTGAATCATCTCACTTTAGAACCTCAAAATCGCTTGAGCATAAAAGAAACTTGCATACACTCATACGACAACTATTTCACATTTTATCGAATATTTTGCAAAATACAATTCCATCGTGTTTCACAAAATTCAATAAAAAAGTATTGAAAATTTACAAAAAATACTGTTTTAAGTAGCAGCAAAATGACCGCACAATTTAGACATTGAAACATTTGAAACAAAAGAAAAAAATTTACGCTTAAAAATATTCAAAACACATGTACAAAAAATCTGTTCGTCAAAATTTCAGTAAATATTTCGAAGTGATTCCCACATAATTTACAGCGTAGCTACAACCTAGACAAAAGAAAATATGTCTAAATATCATCCCTGAAGCTTAATACGAACTTTGTATCGTTTGTTGAACATTTGAAATCAATCAACATAATTCACACGATTTTGTAGCCTTGGCCTGCAAAAACTACCTGCGCATTTTGCAAGGTCAGTCTCAAGTCTTTTCAGCCTCGAACAACAATACCGTATTTCGCGAGGATATTTTCGCAATAAAGAAAACTTCCAATGTGTCTTCCATGCATACGCACATGTGTTGCGGTTTCTTTCCGAAAATTAGAGCAATTTATGACCTCCAAAATCAACGTACTTGACCTAGTCGCATATCTCGTCAGTCTGATATCTGACTTTTCTTCGCAATGTAACTCACCGATATACTTACCGTTTACCAGATTTCAGATTTTATGTATTTTTAAACAAAACGAAAATTTATTGTTTTGTAATATATCCGCACAAACTTAAAAGTATGGCGAGACCGAGGAAAGATTCATAAAATAATTTTACCATTTAACCTGGCAATTGTGTGACGAATACGTAAAATGATTTGCAAGTTGCATTTATTCATATAATGTTTTGCTAAATATTTTATCTTTGTACATATTATACTTCCTATTAAAAGCAATATTCATTCAAGTATAAAGCAAAAAGAAATAAATATTGTTGAATTCTGCGGGAACCCAACTAATATATTGTTATATACTTCGTATACAAAAA
Organism: Cephalotes varians; assembly: GCA_037157785.1. Taxonomy (NCBI): domain Eukaryota; kingdom Metazoa; phylum Arthropoda; class Insecta; order Hymenoptera; family Formicidae; genus Cephalotes; species Cephalotes varians. Next base: position 4,427,233 of record JANQDE010000002.1, on the reverse strand, counting down.
TTCGTATTACAAAATCTATATTATTGTTTTTACAGTTATAATTTTATCATCAAATTACTTACCGATCCCACAGCTCTTTTACACTAGCAATTCAACCCCATAATGATGAACTGCATCCGATGATAGAGAAACAAACTGTAACACAGCATACTCTAATTAAATAATAAAACCGACTTTGATATCATTAACTTTTTAATATATTTATTAAGTAATTTTTAATCCTAATCACTCCAAATATCACTATATCATCATATTTATTTCAGAAACAATCTATTCATAATGATTCAAAAAATCATTTGTATAATATTTTCCAAAAGATCTTGACTAGACATTTAAACAATATAATTATTTTAATCAAGATAAGCATTATTTTTATAATCTAAACAGTTTTCATAAGATCCTGTTTTAAAATCAGATTTATAATTATAGCAGAATTTCTATTTTAAATTTGGTTTATAAACAGGTTATTAAAACATAGTCTCTTCTTACCCACTATTTCGCCTTCATGATGAACCAGGCAATCAAAGAAGAAATCTCGCTTCTGGCCGACGCGAACAAGTATGACCGCGAATTACAAAATCGTTGTAGGAGATATTAACTCTAGCTATACACGAACAATGAAATCAAACTACTAGTCAAAATGAGAGCGTGACAACGTTGCTCGCGGGGAAAAAAATCAATTCGACAACCGGTCAACTTCTCGATCCTACCAGTAAGGTGGCAGCACCTCGCCGCGATTTCTCTCGTCAGTGGCAACGTCGATGGTTGTATTTTTTTTCTCCATCCACGTTGCTGGCAGATTAGGCTAATGCGATGGACCAGATGAGATATGGGCCAGCGAATGAGAGTACAGTACTCGCATGGCAGGGGCGTGACTGTACCCTGGAAACGGCCGTGCCCGGGGCCGCAATCGCGACGTAAACTAAGTGCTGGGTGGAGCCCCGTCTAGGCACTACCTACTCGATGGAACCATCATACTCTACCTCGAATGTCACGGAAGCAGTCTAATGGTTGCCGGTATCCTTGGAAAAGGCGCCAGTTTTGAATAATTTAAGTTAACAAATGTACAATTGTATTATTTAATTATGGTATTGCTTCATGTCTAGTTATTCCTGTTCTCGATTGGATCCATCATCGATGTGCTTCGTACTCGTCGCATTTACCAATTCAATATTTGAGTGACTAATGTAATTCATCGGTTTATTGATAAAATAGCTAAAAATAGATAAAATAGATAAAAAAACGTAAAAGCTTTGTATCTTTTTTTATGGATAGTTTTTATTTTATGTACATTCTCTAATATTTTTTTTGGATGGAGACAAAAATACTTCTCATTTATAATTATAATATACATTTTATAGTGGTGCCAAAAGTGATTAACTTCCATTTTGTTTTCAAATTATACGAATTTTTTATATTATATATCTTATCAATTTTGAACTGTTGTCCATTCACTTAATAAATCACACATGGTGTCACTAGATCTTCATTATTCATATTGATTGATTCATATAATGTAATGAATGTGATGAAAGAGCATCCATTTTCATTGGATAATATAATGACTTCGTTCAATAATAGTGTATCCATAATAGATAATATGTAATTGAATCTGAAAAAAAAGAAAAAGTATTTTATTTAAGTATTTTATTATTATAGTATTATATATATATATATAAAATAATTTAAAAATATAATTTCTAATTATTATAAAAAATTATTCTAATTATTTTCTAACTAAATTCTAATTATTATATAAATTTTTAATTATTACATAATATATTTTTACATACTTGAAAAATATAGTAAATGTCACATAAAGTAAATGTCGCTCAGACTAAAAATCTTTGGAAAAAATATAATAATTAGAAGGAAATGAAAGGAGAAAAGTGTGTATACAATAAATAACTCACAGTAGTATTCAATAGTATTGACATAAGAAAGAAAAAAATATAAGCAGGATCTTTTCAATTTGTTCAACGCGGCATTCGGCGATATTACGTCACCCTAGTCGTGAAAGTTTATTGAATCCACGAGGTCGCGCGCGCGATATTTTTAACAGGGAACAATGAAGCGAACGTATTTGCGCCAATCTCGCGTACAATACATCCCAATGACCTCGAGTGAGAAAAGGCAGCAAAAGATTTAAAAAAAAATGTCCGTCCGTCGAACAAACACTTTTCAGTCTATCAGCCCTCGTACGGTAGTTTTTCATGTCCCGCTTACTCGTTCCAACCCCTTGCTCATTCCCACGCCATTCGTCTGTCTACCGATATTCGTCGGTAGGGCCATATCTCCCGGCTACTTTTCAATTTCATTCGATGAGAGTACCTCGGTACGCGCACCGCTACCGTTGCGTGCTTTTTTCTCGTCGTCCATGTCCAATTCTGGATGACATAAATTCGATAAGTTTTTATTATTTAGCATATTTGTAGCCTGTGAGCAAGGCTACAGTCGTCACCTAGAATCCCGTTGAGAGGCCGCGGACGGTCGCTTGGTAGGAGCAACACAACTGGCAGAGAACGGTAGGGGACTGAAGTCGGTGGTGTGGCGTAGCGGCGAAATTTCTGTCGCGAGACTACGTAGCACGGTTGGTGGTCTCGGGGGATGCGCCGTTGATGTCATTGGGACATCCGGCTAATTGCGAGGATGTTTTGTTAGTTTCTCGGAGTACGCGAGTCTCTCCCCTTACAAGGTTTTGCATTTAGCCTTTCTATACATCGGCGACGTGGATCCGGACCCAAACTTCCTAAAACACCTAGAAATGCGCCCCCCCTTTGAAATAAATTCGCATTAAATCAGCGAATGTCAGCTTGTTATTAAAATAAAAAAATAATATAAATAACGAGACCGCATATATCTATCTAAATTCACGCATTTTTCGATCAGCACTATCTAATATACTAGAATGTTTCATCTATATGTATAAAATAATAATATTATATTAATTAAAATTTACTCAATGTTAAAAAATGTTTCTAGATATTCAATATATTTTATATAAACATATTTAAAAACGATTGTACGATTTAACGAGTTGAATACTTGATTTACATAATGCAATTATTACTGTTGTATCATATTAAAGAAGAATGGAGCGGTTGTTCCTCCTCGAATAATTATATTATAAAATATTTTACAAACATGTATTATTGAGCCAAAATAAATGATTAATTTAATTGATCAAATTATAAAGTTTTCAATCAACATATCATCGAATATTAGAAAACATATATTGTTTGTGATGTTTCAGATATGAACATTGATTGTGGATGAGATCCTACTGCGTGTTACTTCGCTTGGCGGTTTGCAGACCAGTAACGGTGTTCGGGGATAGAATGAGGTATCCTAGGGAGGGAAGAAAGGAGAGGGGGTAGCGATATTATTGATTTATGTCCCGTTATACGTTATGTATCCAATGGCATCCTCCGCAGCATACAATGATCCACCTAAAGCACAATTGTTTACACCTAAGAATCAATTACGACAAAATTTTTTTCAAATTTTCTCTTTTGCAAAAATAATAAGCATGTCCATGTTCTTTTTGTATAATCTTAGGATTTTAAATGTAAAAAATGAGAAGATTAATAATATGATATTAAGTTTTATCCATAACCATATATTTAAACTTCGTCAAAAATTTATTCGGTTTGGATTGTGATCTATACTATCTATTAAAAAAGATTGTAGAAGTACAATTATATAATTATTATTGTTATATAAAATGTATAATTGAATAATGTAATAAAAAATGTAAGAAATCGTGTCCAAAATTGTGTAAATCTCAACATCGTAAAACTATTTAAATCTAATATATTCATAACGCGAACGCTCCTCTCTAAACTCCCGGTAATTGTCTACATTATCGAACATCTCTATCGGACATCAAATCGAAACTGATCATCACCAACGGAAACAAACGCCGCGGAAGCAGTCAGAACAGGCGAATAACTATCGCGTACGGGCATTTCCAGGGAAGTAGGCGTTCGTGATATCAATTATCTTCGATACGATTTACATTGTACGAAATGCAACGTACACGAGGATTGTGTCGTTGTGATGCACGACGGAAATTGGGTGAGGGCAGTCAGGCGGAGTGAAGAGACAAAATCGTCGAAGGTAGCAATAGTGGGGGGTCAGCGAGCGGGAAGCGCCGAAAATTGATGCATTCTCTATGCAAAATAGCAGAAGCACAAGGCTAATAGTAGCCAGGCAGCACGCAACCAGAATTCCTCTATGGCAACCGCTTACCATTCTCTCTTCTCCCCTCTGTCAAGCTTCTACCTACATCATCACCTCCGTCACCTACGTCCTGGACAGAATCGAGAGCGGCATAGAAGCCGTTAACACTCTATTAACACTAACGACGCTCATACATAACAACGGTGCCGCGGGGATAGAATTTATGGTCTATTAATGGGGGTTACTTTATGCGTTATGTAGTTGTAGTCGTCATGCCGACAGGTAGTATGACGTAAATTTTACGAGGAGCGTCCGTGTATGCAATAAGTTACTCGTGAGACAAGTTATTAATGTGTTTACACTAGATATTCGTGGATTCGGTCGGCGCCACTTTTCCTGTTAACCGCCGGAACAATTCCCCCCGGATTGGACGAAGTGAATTAAAATCCGACCGTTAAACGCCCATAAGTATAATGAAGCATGCGAGTAGCCGAAGAGTTAGCACGCACCGAGTATATAAAGACATAAATTTAGATCATGGATGGACTTAGGGATAGCGGGCCTCAGATTAGAAAGATTCTTATCTCCTTCTTCTGCTATCTTTCTAAATCCGTGCGATTCTAAATTAATTCACATGAGTCAAAAGTTCGTTATCTAGACATTATGTTTTTAATTTTAAGATGTGATTATTTAATGAACAAACTGATTGATAAAACTGATTTTTTTCTATTAATTTCATCAATACAATTTAATCTGTCAACGTAATATTCCTTGTTATAACAAATGCATATTTTTTCCAAATATTTTTCGTTATAAAAATGCCATTAATTTTATAACTGTAATAATTATGTTTCGACTTACTATTGACATCATAAGATCCAATCCAATTCAAATATATAGAATTAAATTTCTTAAAAGACTAAACTGGCTTTCAGAAAATATATTTTTCCCCTGACTTATACGTGTGTATCCTTCAGGTAATAAAACACATTTCATGTAATGTATTATTGCAGTGAAAAGGAAAGGAAAAAGCAGAGAGAGAGAGAGAGAGAGAGAGAGAAAGAGAGAGAGAGAGAGAAAGAAAACAGGTGTACTTGTAATCTCTCGCGAAATGCGAGTAAACAAGAAAGTTAACGGGCTCACCGCTCGTCGAGTGCAGCGTAGTCGAGTGCCAAAGTTCATCGTGAGATCCTGCCCTCCTCACGGGCTAAAGGAGACGCGGCAAGGCCGGTAAAGTGATAAAGCGGCCATAAATTCTAACCGCCATCCTCCTACCGGCTCCTCTATCTTGCCGGGTCTCTACTCCGCCGACTCTTCGCTCTCTCCCGTCCTCAGCTATCTCGCTCTCTCCGTTCCTGCTTTCCTTCCTCGCCTCGGATGCACCTGCAACAACCGAATTGGCAAAGGTCACCATGCGCTTCGTTGCTTTAAATCGTAAATACGCAATCCACTACAGATATACTCACTTGATGAATTCTTCTGCTTCTCTATCTCGCATGACCCGGATTCGTTACCCAGTTCCGGAAGTGCGATAGCGTTACAAGACTTCCGCCGATTATACTCATCTTTCGTCGCGTCAACAGATGCGATAGATAACACGCGTCAATTCATTGATCTCTTTATAGCAACTTTTGAATTAGCGAATATATGCATATGTATTCGCTCAATTTATATTTAACATTTCTAATCCACATAGACATTAGAATATCGTAAACTAGAATATCGTAAAAGATTCGATATTGATTATGCGTTAACAAGTGCGTGTAAATTAATATTAAATTAGGCATGCTTTAAATTTTCTTTAAGTAAAAAACATTCAAATTTACTATTGCTTCGTACATCATCTAAACATATATTTAAAAAATATATATATCTGTTCTTTCATATTAATGTTTTGATCAAAAAATGATCATTTATTATATATGTTTTACTTTAATATTATAATATATTTAATATTGTAATTAAAATCATTATGCTTATCGCATAATGTAATTACAATTTAACAAATATGTTAATCTTTGTGCAACTTTGATAAATAAAAAAACATTTGGAAACTATCCTTGCAATTAACTATTTCTTGTAGTATTAAAAATAAAAAAAAAAACAAAAAAATATCAAATGTGAATAATTGAAAAGATAAACCCTGTGATATCTGAAATTGAATCTGATATTGACATTTGAGGCATGCCGGACTGCACGTGGACACGTAGAACGAAGACGTCTGTCCGTCGTGGAAGAATGGTTGCAGCTGCACTTGGTCGAGATGTCGAAATCCAATATCACAAATCCGGGCATACCTACCGTCTAAGCGAGCTAGGCAGTGGTGTGTTCGTTGCAGCGTAGGGGCGAACAGACAGAAATCCCAATAAATCATCCCGTCACAAGCCGTGAGCCAAGGCGGGGCCTCTTGCTTCGTATTAGCCAATAATAATCCTCTCCGAGGTGGAGGCCATCTTGGATTATACAATGGTTCCTTCCGCTGCAATTCGTATAAACGCAACCTCCGGGTATGCTGGACTACTCTCTCGAAAGGAAGCCAGTGGCGTACTAATCGCGATATCCTCGTTCGAGTATAGAAATCATGATTTCACGCTGAGAATCTGCGAATCCAACTGGAAATCTTGTCTACTCCGCCGATTGACTGCCGCGAAAAGTTGATTCTCAAATGTGCACAGTACATCGTGATGCGATGTAATGATAAGGGGGAGACGACACATCCGTTTTTTTATCACATCCTATTTTCATATTCAACCACAATTTATTTCTCGTTTTCAAACACAGCTATTATAATTAATATAATAATTATTATTAATATGGACAGACTTTTATATAATATAATACAATACGGTTTAGACTTGTCGACACGATAGCATATAATACTATTTTCCATTGTCGTCGTCTTCATTATACATAATACATACTTCACTCGCGTAAGATATCGTTTCCATTGCAATCATCAACATTCACTGTCGTACTCTTTATGTATACATATAGTTTACATGATGCGAGACACTACAAAATAACTATATACGTTTGTTGTAGCTGTAATAATTATCGTATATTTATATTTAAATATATATATTTATATATATATAATTTATATGTATATATATTTATATATATATAGATTCATTTGTTTATAATTTTTTTCTTCGATTTATCATTCAATAAAGTAGTGTTGCCCACGTTTGTTTTCGGCTGCTAGGCACACCTGTACTTAAGTATTTTTTCCGCACAATCGTTGGAACGAATGTATTGTACCCGGTCTTTTGTAAATAGGCAATGTGTATATACTGTATTTTGAATTTGTATTTATATATGTGTATGTGTATACGTGTGCGTATATAATATGTAGAATATATAATACATACACTTTGTGTTTTCGGTCGGGGCAATGCGTAACCATGGTGACTCAAGTGTGTAGTTAAGAGATAGCAAACTTAATCGCAGATTATACGTCATGTTTCAGGAAAATATATATGATATTAACGCGAATTTTTATGCAACGTAACGTTGTATCTAAATAAATCGTGGCTTGTTTTCTAGATTGGCTCACATGTAACATACCCAGAATTTGCTCCTCGTACTAATAAGTCGATTCTTAGTGACCTTGTCATGATTTTATAAAAATAGCATAGGCGTTTCGTGTGTGTGTGTGGGGGGGAGGGGTGAGTGGGTGGGTGGATGGGTGAGTGTGTATGCGCGCGCGCGCGCGCGCGCGCGTGTGTGTGTGTGTGTGTGTGTGTAGATACTGGTGACAGAATCCAAGCAGAATTTATTGATATAAATAGCAATCTGATGGCAAATTGACGATAGAAAACGAGCATAATGCGATTTGATGGCAGATTGGCAGCAGAATCAAACATAATCTGCGCTATCACTAATAAGCGAATTCGGTTGGACGCACTAGTATGCACTAGGTGCACATTACAAAATTACCGCTAGATTGTTTCTCGGATGTAAAATTTTTCGGGCTCTCTATATAATTAAAGTATAATAAAGCCAAAACTTATTCGTAATTATTTGTGTATTATTTATGTGTGCATTAAGTATTAGACATCATTGTCTTTGTACATTGTTAAGGAAGATAACAAACACAGTACTTAGAAAATGGTCCAGAGAACAAGGATTACGAGAGAGATACACTCTTTTATTATATATTTAGAATATTCTCAGAATTTAATGCTCCTTAATGTGAAATATATTAATTTTTATTAATAAAACAATTTAAAATTATTCCTTTAAAATAAAAATAAAAATTTTTAAAAACAAGAATAATAAATAAAGGAACATGTAAGCCAAGCAAGGTTTAAGTGCTGAATAATGTTTATAACAAAAAGTATAGATAATATATTTCGACCTTATATTGAGTCTCTCCTCAGTATATAAACATTAAATTATAATTTGAAGTTTATCTATCTCACAGTTAATATTCAAACAAAAATAAAATGTTTGTCAATTCGTTCGATGATAACGTTGATAAAATCCGAAACAAAAGAATTTTATTCAAAAAAATTTTTCAATATCCCAATAATGTCATGATTTAAGTAGCTACAAAACAGCAGATTCTGTTGTCAATTTATCATCAAGTAATATTAGCAAATTCTCTGTTTTATTTTTATTGTCAATCTACTGCCTGATTATGTGAGATTCTGTCGACAAAAACATAAGCTAAATGCGGACGTAGTTGATGTCAGCCTGCTGACATGTTCTGATCAAATCTGTTGCCAGTTTGCCGATATTCTTGTTAACATTTTGCTTACGGAATACTTTATAACACATGTCAAAAATTGCAATACTGTTTTTTTTCGATTCAAACTTCAAAATATTCAAGAATCAAGTAATTAACGATAACAATAAAATAAAAAATCATACAAAATTTTGATAAAAAATTCTTTTGTAATCAAAATCCATAGAGTGTAACACACTGGAGAAACTGTAAGTTCATCAGCGGACGACAACGTGGCGGCTCTCGAAATATTGTCATCCTCTTACTCTAGTTATATTTTCGTTGAGTTATTGAGTAATCAAGTTACTCGCGGAACTCAACCATGTAAATATCGTTATTATATCGTATCAATAAATAGTGATTAATTAGACCTCTGCTACCGTTACTTTGTAAGGTTTTTAATCTAGTAAACAGGTACCTACTTTACCTACGCGGTATCGTATACAGGGGTCGCGACTCGCGATTCGATACCGCAACGTCAGACGTCGCTTTTCACATTGCCCTGCCGATAATAAAAAAAAAAACTTTCATCCACATATATTTTTCACATGACTATATTATATACAAATGCATCTTCTTTGTCCTGCGTATCCATCGGAACATCAGAATAAAAGTTACATATAGAACAATTTCGACAATTTTTATTGCTTATATTTGGATATCAACTCGATTTATAAACGAAAAGATTTTACAAGTAAAGTTTCAAAGTCGCTCTAAATTGAGTCTCAATCTGCGAGATTTTCTTTTGAAATAATTAATTAATTTGAATATTAATAAAGCATAATTAATTAATTATTTCTATTAATAAATAATTATATCGGTCTAGATGTCTTCTTGTTTTAGAGACTATTGTATACAATAATTCTTGTCTCGCGTTACGGAATCTATCAGTCTTCATATGGCGAACTTATAATCGATGAGACCGCATAACTCACACATTGAAAAAGCAAAAAATCAGAAATTTCTTGTATGGTTATGACAATCTCTTCTAGCTGCATTACATAAGCAATACATTTATAATGATTTGATCTTCTTTTTACATTTACATTGAAGTGTAATTCAGAAATGAAATGAAGCGAGTACAGTAAATGTGTTAATCAATTTAGTGTATTACAAAATTTATAAAAAAGATGAAATCAATAAAATGTATTCCAATGTGTACTAATATATTTTTAATAATATTGAGATTTTATCTGTATCTTTGTTTCGTGTTATGGAAACGATATTAAATAAATTTCAACAATGAGTTTAAATTCGATGGATGATGATGGAGCGAGGGACTTGCTTATTTACACATTTTACGTATTTGGATAGAAATATCTAAAAGATATATGAAACTAATGACACTTTCCTGCGGTAGAAAGTCAGGAACTCTTCGGCGCACGTATGAGACGTTTTGTAATTTACTTATACAATTTGTGTAATATATTAAAAATCAGGCCAGATTAAAAAATTGAAAGAATAAAGCAACGAAATATGAATACGAAAAATGTTTTTGTTGACATTTCTTTTTTTAAACGTCGTATAATCTACACGTATAATCTGATAAAAATGATTGGATATGCGAGAGTATAACATCAGCATAAGGATTTCGTAATCTCTACCAATCCAAGTCATTTCGTAGAGATACTCAAGGAAGTGTTAAGAATAATGGTACATACAAATACCTACAACTTTATCTAGTACATTATAAAAAATATTTATTATATAATCAATTAAACAAACAGAAAGATCCACTTTGCGGTATATAACATGTATCAATAAATATTACCGGACTAAAACAATATTACGGTCTGAAAGTTACTCGTTCATTGACAAGCATTACTTCTTATATTTCTTTGTTTTTCTTTGTTCTACTTATCTGGTAGCGTTTTTTTTTGCGGATAGCCTAGTTAGAAATCGGACTTATGTACATTTTTTTGCAAGTGCCACCGCTCTCTCGCGTATCGTGGACAATAATAAATAAAATTTTCATTGCGCGTTTCTCCCGTGGTGTACGCTTAATGGCGGATACTGTTCTTTATTTAGACGAAAATCCAATTAAAAATTTACCGCCATCTCTGCTCACTGCGATCGACATACCCGTTTACTTAACGCTATTTCTTTATTTTTACGAATTAAATTTTAGATGTTATTCTTATCGAATACGGACTATCTTAGTGACATACTTCGTACGTACACACTGTTGCTTTTACGTTCTACTTTTGCATACACTCACGGTACTTGGTTTAATTTACGTATATCTTGTAATTTAATGCGCATATATACGAGTAAAGATAAAATATATATTTTGCATTTTATTCCTCCCAGTTAATACTATGAATTTCCCTTCTCGCGTTATATATAATATATGTATATACTTTTAATCTATGTGTAATAGATTCGCTATCCAATAGATACAAAAGTTCATTTTTTTTGTAATTACGTACATATTCACAGCGATCGCTCACCACAATTACTTTTACAGCACCGAAATCCATCAGATCTTTCTTTCAAACACATTTTTATTTAAACATATTTTATTGCACTATTCAACTTTTGTACATATTACAATCAAATTAAATGTTTGCAAATAATATTCGATTTGATAGATCGGTACTGTATCTCGAATTTAAATTTTAAACGTAAATATACATTTTTGACAAATATCAAAGTAATACACATAGCAAATAAGAATCTCATCTCATAGTTTATTATCATTCCCTCTTCAGCAATTTAAAAAGAAAATGATTAAATCGATTTATAGAAATTGGATACATGAAATTTTCTTTTGGTTATAATGTTATAATAATTGATGGTCAAAGAAATTCTTTTTTACCAGAAATAGTAAGAAGCCTTGTATCTCGCGAATCGTATCCTCTCCTCTACCCTCAAAATATATTGTTATTTGTTCGTAATAAAATATATAAAAATCCATGTAATATTGCATGTACATATCTAAACCATCTATCAATAATACAACTGCACAACTGTTGTACTTCAGAAAAATGTAAATCCTGATACAACTTGCGATAAAAAATCTCAAAAATAATAACTTCCATATATCCAAATTACACAAAATTGAATGGAACGAAAATATAAAAGATAGATTCTTTCCTTGATTGGCTAGATTATACGCGCGATAGCGAGCGACCGCCGCGGATTTTCCGGTTCACACAGTTCGTTGCTCCTCAAGGACAAAGAGTTTTACATAAATAAATTTCTCGAGAAGGAAAGGCTGGTCATACATTGCTCGATCGATTCACGAGCGCAAGCTGGACCATACGTTACGTATATCGATTACATGTATATCGATGCCACTCTCTTTGCCTTTTTCTCCCATTTTTAGTAAAGAGATGGTAAGGAGCCGAATTCTGCAGTGAGTTAGAAGATTAACCACCTCTATAGGCATTTTTCGATCGCTGTTAGCACGCGGTTATTAATATCGTTTATTACGTATATCATTAATTATGGTGTATACGAGATATACACTAAATAATTATGTCAAATCTAAGTTTACAACACAGCACAAGAATTCACCGCGGCGGAATATATGGGCTTGCCTGGCTATAACGTGGCCAGGCTTTCCTGGATCTCCCGATACGGCATAATCGAATCAATTCATCGAACCAGATCAGACGATCGAGTTGACGAATGTCCTGATACCGCTTGCCACACTTAACACGCTTGTTTCAATACAAATGTAACAAATTGGATTTTTGCTGATAACACATTTATCATATATAGAGAGTGTTTTATTGTGTAAAAACTAAATAAAAATACTATAATTCTCATATAAGCAATAAAAAATAATTCACAAAAGAAGCATAATCGCTCAGTTAAAAAAACTAAGATAAAGATTATTTAAATTCATTTAGTATTATATCAAAAAAATTGAAAAATGGTATATTTATTTAGAATAATAATGTAATTAAATTATCGTGTACACATAATAAAAAAATTCTTTTGTTAGCTCTGAGCTCAATATTAAGGTGCCAAGCGGTTTTATGCCGAAAGCATCCTATTCCGAAAATGTATTATACTTGGTAACTTGGCGTCATGTCGCGCGGAGCAAGAGCAAATTTTCGATAGCTACTAATGCAAATAAACTTTCGTTCCTTGAGTTATCTTCACTTAAATATTTACAGAAAGAAAGAAGAATTGCAACGCTGTTATGTGTATAACTACTGCATTTGCTCTTTTAAAAAAATTCTAAAGAAAATAATTTATTCGAGATCACATTGCATGTCCGATTGTAAAAGATATTATGTTGTATTCATTAATTCAATATTAAATATCATTAGATACTATTAAATATAATTAAATATTATCAAATATCTTAACATGAAATAATTGTTTTTTGAAATTATTGGAACTACTTCAAATATAAACTAAAAGTTTTTTGACTCAAAAAATAAATAATATAATAATATATAAAATATATTTCTAAATTATCGAAAATAATATCAAAAATTTTGATTAATTTGAATATTCTTTTCCAAGCGGACACGCTTTTTAGCTACGAAAGAACTGCTTATATACATTACATACTCGTCATTTGAGCAATATGCATGATAGGAACAAATTTTTCCAACTATCGGTCATTAAACGGATAAGCTACAATTTTATGCATTATCAATCACACAAAAATGTAAGCTTATTCCATTGGAATTCAAAGCTTACTGTTATCAAATGCATGATGATTCAACGAGAAACAAAGTAATGTAATCAATAATTGCGTATCATTAGCAATTTTTATAAGACTAACCTTGCGATGACGCTGATGAAGAAATGCCAAGTCCATTTGACTCTGCTCCGCCGAAGGCGCTGTTTTTTTTCATATTCACTTTATCATTCAGCACTAGTCCGTCCCATTCATGGTCGTCTTTTCCGCATATAATATTCCAAAAAACAACGCCATGACTTTTATATTTATACATCAAAATTCACTGATTTTTCACGGAATTAGTTTTGCACACACTTGTATCACTGTTCTCAGAATAAGACGTAAACTTCGCGATTTTTCTCTTCCGCTTCTGCACTGTTCTTTGCGTCCACCTGCTGTATCCGCCGTTTCTTCAAATCCTCCCTCGAATTTTATTTAAAACACATTCTCAAAGATCACACTTGGCACGAATCATAAATATCTTCGTTAGAGCCACCGCCTGGCGATATTAAAGAAAAATCTATCTAAACAATCCTCTAAGGACACTAAATCGCTTACCTATTGTTAAATACAGACGCGATGGACATCTTCGTACGACTATTTTACTAATCGTTCTACAATTCTACTTTACGATGTAAGAGAATAAATAATAAAATGCTCTCCTAAGATTTCAACACGATCTTTTTTTCTATCATACTCGCAATCAGATTCGCGCATATCATTCTTTCTCAGCAGATTTAACTCTTAATATTATTCTATCATTCGGAACCATGTCTTCTACGTGCAATCGGTGCCAATCGGTTATCGGTCACTCGCTCCTATGATTTCACATTAAACTACATAATTTTCAGCCATATATATATATACATACACACACACACACACATACACACACACGCACACACACACACACACACACACACATATATATATGCATACACACACACACACACACATATATATATGTATGTATGTGTGTGTGTGTGTGTGTGTGTGTGTGTGTGTGTGTGTGTGTGTGTGTGTGTGTGTATGTGTGTGTGTGTATAGACTTTAGTATACAATAATTGATTAAACGTAATAGAGGTTAACGCGGTTCTGATTAGCATGTGATCCAGTTTTATTTACTCTTCTCGATCAATAACCTTGATCTTTATTTACGCGCATTCACGCAAATCCTCTGCTGACTCGTTTGTGCGTCTTTACTTTTTGTTCTTTTCTTTTTGCCCTCTCGTATCTTCATGTCTCTGGGTTTATCATAAGTTTCTTTCTTATCGTCTATTCGTCATCGAGCGCTCTTATGGATCCTTCTACAACTTCTTCTTCATCATTATCTGCTTCGTTTTTGGTACAAGCAACATGATTAACATGACAAAATAAGCGTCATTGCTTAGAGGGATCATTTGGAGGTCATCGATGGGGATTGGAGTTTGGATGGGAAGGAGGTAGTGCTGGAAACAAGGTATTAACGACCCTGAGAGAGGTGGAAAAGAAGTTCCACTCCTCGGAGCTCTTTTAACCCTGCGGCGACGTCTGCGGTGAGATTTCAGTGTCGCCATCGCCTGAGCCCGGCTCGCCTTTCGTCTTGTTCTCTTTCTTCCACTTCATCCGTCTGTTTTGAAACCAGATCTTTATCTGTCGTTCCGTCAGACATAATGCGTGTGCGATCTCGATGCGTCGCCGCCTAGTAAGATATCGATTGAAATGAAACTCTTTCTCCAGTTCTAACGTTTGGTATCGTGTATAGGTCTGCCGACCCCGTTTCCTTTCTGAAACAAAAGAAATTAAAATTTCAAATTAATATAAATTGTTACCTATTTTTAAATTATTATGTTATATCTATACACATACATAAAAAAAAGTCGAAATAGCTATAGTAACTATGTACAAGATATATTTCAAATATCAAGTAGTAAGGACATTACAAAGTATGTTAGAGTATATTCTTTGACGAATGGCGGTTGCCCTTGCACAGACGAAGCACAGCCATAACAAGCCATACAGATTCTTCGCCATCTTATCTTTAAACTACGGACGACCAGTTAACTAACACATTTAATAAATACTACAGCCTGTGATCGGTTTAACTGGCCGATAGAAATTTCTGTAAACTTTAACTAAATAAAAATATCGCTGCGACTAAAAAAACTTGGGATCGTAAATGCAGTTCCGCATATGATAGATATCTTAGCGATATCCGCGATATGATCTGCGGTCGGTGCGCGGTACACGAATCTCGAACAAGAATATTAATTATAGTTGCCAAGAGAGTGAGAGAGGCGGAAAAGACGGAGGAAGATACTAAGGAGACAGAGAGCAAGTTGACTCTGTGTGAGAAGTCTCGCAACTTTACAAGGTATAAACCTCAAAGGGTTTGGTTCGGTTAACCCGCCATACGAGTGTGAGAGAGCAAAACGAGAATGTTTCAGAATGAGGGAGGGAAGGAGGAAGAAGAGGCGTAGAGATGAGAACTGGAAAGCAAGGAGGGGAGAGGTGAAGAAGAAGAAGAAGAAGAAGAAAACTCCTTGGCGAGCATTCGAGGCAAACGCCGCCCGTCGCGCTGTCGGCCGATGAAGATGGATGGCGGTTCTGCTCCGGAGAGAGATGGAGAGATCGCGTAGGTTCCTGAACCATTCAACTAGACGAAGAGGACGAGATATGGAGGAAGAGAAAAAACGTGTGTTAGAGAAAGAGAGGGACAGAGAGGAGAGGATAGAGAAAGTTGGGAACATGCCCTCTTATTTCTTCCCTTGGGCTACGCTCTCAAATTAACAACATACCAATCTCTAGCGCTCTCTTATAAGCTTTAACGATTTAGGCAACTTCCTTGGCTCTCTTTCTTTCCGTTATTTTAAGAAAATAGTCATTTACAATTCCATCAAAAATATAATAAATATTATAAAAGAGTAATTATATCAAATATCGCATAAATAGATATAGGCTATGATAAAATTTTTATAAATGCTTTTAAGTGCACTAAATATGAGCAAAATATTCATAATTAATTTGTCAAACGATACTATTCTATGAAAGCTGCATTTTAATATTCATTTGTCACATCGTTAATGAAGATCATGTTCTAGATCTACGATTAGATTATCAAAACGTTGGAGAAATACATGGAATATGTTCAAATTTAAATTCACTCTGAAAATGTCGATTAATTTATAAACTATTTATGTAATTTATTTATGTAATTTTATTTATAGTATTTTATTATGTAAAAAAAGATAAGTACACAATAAAAAACATTTTGTATTTGTGTTAAAAACGGTTTTTGGTAAAATTTTTGTTGACTTTTTAACATCCGAGGGTTAATTTAACCTAACGTGATTATGTTATGGCTATTTTATGTTAAATTAATATTTAACATTTCTTAGTGTAAAAATAACATAATTTATGAGTGAGTAAACAAATAACATAAAAATAATAAGTAGTTTGAAAACGTAAATTCTAAAATAAATTAATTAAAGATGTACGTGTTAATTTAACATATTATAAATGTTAATTTTACTGAAGAAATATGTTTCCACAAATTGTGTTCAAATTATACCAAAATGTTACATTTTTTATATTAATTTTTACATAATGTTTGTGTTACTTTCTAACATATTCATCTTGTATTAAATTAACATAATAATTTGAATAGATGGTTTGAGATATGTAAAATGTGTTAAATTTAACACAAATTTTCTAATAGTGTAAATATCGTCTTCAAAGTTTATATGTGATTAAAATTTTAATATCAAAATCTTCAACGCATAGCAATCGTAATCGTCATCATTTAAAAAAAATTCTACACACATATTTCTATTCAAAATTTATGTATTTATCTGAAATACGTCTACGACCGCCTTAAAGATAATTCTGAGCTGATGCAGCGTAATAATCAGGTTTGTCTCAAAAGGTCACTTCGCCTATAAATTCTTCCCATCCATTAGCTGTTGCAGAGTAAAGAAATGAATTATTAACGCTGCATTGAGACACGTATTATTGTCTGTATTATTTATAAATTAAAATCCATAAAGTTTTCGAGTCGATCGATTTGATTATTGAAGACTAAAATCTCGACTAGATGTATTCGGGTATGAGAATTAGACGGCAAATAATGATCGTGAATTGAGTGACATTAATTAAAGAGACAACAATATTTTGTTTTCTCATACAGATATTATAATTATATGCTTTTATAGAATATAAAAAGTAATATTGCATATATCGAGATCAAGAAAAATATTAACAGATTCTGATAAAAATACTGTAAAAAATGTTAAACTCTAAACTTTAGATGTTAAAAACCAGTTTTTGTAATTTAAATGTTGAAAACTAGTTTTTATTTTTAGGAACAATGTTATTCTATATTTCTCGCATTTAATTTATTATAATGTTATTGATTTCATTGATATTTTTAAGATACTTCGTGACACATACACACAAGTATGCGTACGTGCGTATGAAAAGAAGACCTGTAATAAGAAAGTCATACCAATGGCCTAAGTTTGCGCCAGATCGACGCGAACCAACGCTGCCACGGCTTTCGCGGACGGAGGTGACTTTAAACGCGGAGCAATAAATTACCGGCGTTGGGTTACGCAAGGATCAAATGTCCCCTGGAGTATGCCTGGGAGATTTATGGGTCTGCCTTCACTGGCGCAGCATGAAGGAACGAAACAGAACAGAACGTACACAACCGTGCGGCTTATTATAGGCTAGTTGCTCCGTATCTCCGCTTCCCCTCCTGCCTGACTAGTCTTTCAGGCCCGCCGCAGGATACACGCAGGACTTTTCAGATTAACAGCTAGCCGGATGTTGTAACCCGCTAATAAGGTGCGGCCACCACTCGATGCCCAATTAAACTAAGCTTTACGTGGGCACTATAAGGCCAGGCCTTGAAACACTTTTCGATTAGATATCCTAGATGTACCATTAATTTTATCATTTGCTCGTAGTGTCAACCTTGGATTATATTTATACCGTTGACGGATATCAATATTATAATTGCGCAAAATTATTCGGATCGTGTTTAAATATTTTTTCTCGAATAAACGTCCAGATACAACACAATGGGCATTTGAAATCCAATTTGTTAACAATTTTTTTTTTTTTTTTTTTTTGACAAACGCAACTAAATTTTAAAATTTTTATTTTCAAATGTTAAAGATTTAAATATACTCCTCGAAAATATTTCTTGAAATTATTTCTATATAAAAATATTGAAAAAAATAAATAGTAATAAATAGTAATAAAAAATGATAAGAATTTTTCTAATTTTGTTACATATTTAAACAATTTATCTTTTTTTTTTATTAGTAATTTTTATAAATTTGCAAACAATCTTTAAAAAATTGATTAAATTCTAAATATTTGATTTTATTATCTCTTTACTATATTCGATGTGCAACAATTTATTTAAAACTATAATTTCAATTATAGTGAAATTAGAACAATTTAAATGTTTTATGGTTGAACTAAGATTGAATAAAAGAATTTCACAAATGTTGTCTGCAAAAAAGAGAAGCATCAAATTATCCGCATTCATAAAGGGAATTTAGAAACTCCCAAGATCAGAGTATCCTATAGGCAGTTTTTCCTCCTTGCTTTCGCTTTCCTTTTTTTGATCTTCTAGGCAGACGAGCAGACAGGCGGACAAGAAGATGGAGTCTGAAAGAGCCCCGAGGTAGAAGGTCGAGATAATGAGCAGCGAGAACGGCTTGCCGCGTTACCGCCATATGCATCTTTACGGATATCATTCGAAGCGTTAAAATTTACTTTTTCTCGCACCTGTTACTCTAGATACGAACAATATAGCTGTCCCATAAAAACTCTATAAAACTACTCTATAAAAATTGCGTGTCATGACAAATAAAAATTTTTATTTTAAGCAGGAGCCCGAATTGATCGTTAGATGTCACAAATGAATAAATCAAATCGCAATAAAATAGAGACAATTTTTTTTCGAGCGTTGAATTTTAGCCAAATATCGGATAAGAAATCAAACCACGACTTCCATATCGTTCACAATTGCCTCCATGGCGGAGCTCCAAAAGAAAACGGTCCCAGGATTTCTGTGGATTCATTCATCATCATCATCCGTCTCTTCTACCTCTTCCTCTATCACCTCTATTTCTCTCTTTCTCTCTTTATTTCTCTAACATATGTAGGCATATGAGTGCATATATATATATATATATATATATATAATATGTATATGTACACACGCACATATCCTCTCTTCTTTCACCTTTTTTAGCTCCTCCTTTCCTGCCCCTTTTGAACTCCATCGCTTTTTGAATATCTCACGAAGCCGCCATCATTATAGCCACCAATCTGTTGAGCGGCTAGTTGGATTATAATAAAATGCATATCGGATTTGGAATGCTGATTTTTATGACTTGTTCTATTTGCTGATTCATTCTTGGAATAACGATTACAAATTTTACGTATATTTGATGCATCGAATATTTTAAAATTTTATTACACTTCGAACTTATATTGTATCTATAATAAGTATATAAAATATTTTTATATGCCAGTTCTCATGTCTAATATTTCATTTGATATTAATACGTTCACGATGCTTTCTTTTTTGAGAAAATAGAGAAATATATAACAGAAAAAAAGCAAGAAGTGCGTTTTACAGTATTAAAATTTATTCATTTAATTGTATTTTTTTATTCTCTTTTGTTTCTTCGTATCGAAACAATTTATTTATTGTATATATGTTCTGAACTTCTCAGGATACACATTACATAAGGAATGTAATATACGAGGGTGTACACATATGCAATAACAGAAGCTTTATAACTGTATCACGCCATGCTTATTTGCCGATTGAGAATATATGAGGGAGGAAAAGAAGTCGAGATGTCATAAATCTTTCTACACAGAGGATCGCAATTATCTCAAGCATTAAAAGGATGGTCTCCTTTTCTCGGATCAACACTTGGGATCAAAATGCCAAATGTTGAATGGTGTTGCGATACGGCAAGCATGTTGTGCTATCTAATATAAAAAATATTATGTCGAGATTTTCAAATCTTATAAAACTGACGTATAGCAATACTTTTATTTGTTTTCCTATGTAAGAAATATTTAAAATTTTTTAAATTACATTCTAATAAAATTTTCTTTGCACAATGATTCTGTGACAAAAATCCTGATACAGCATATCCTATCCATAGAAAAACGCGAAAACATGGAGAATTCCTATTGCGTCATGTATATTTATAACATTGTTGTGTATAAATATACATGACACTCGAAATCTTAAACAAGATATTAACAAGGAATCTATTCATATTTATACGTCATTACTTCATAGTGCAACTAATTATACCGAAATTTCTCGGCTTGTGTAGCGCGTCTCACAAAAGATACCAAGAAATCTCGGTAATTTCAAACAAATGCTTTAACGGTATATTCATAAAATAGAACTATATATAATTTACGAAAGAGTTGTAGCACATTTAATTCAAACTGCATAACACGATATAAGCGGAATGTGTAAAGTAATAAAATTAGTTAGTTAGATTCAAGAAACTCTATTGAATTTGAATATATTTTAAAGGATCAACAAAACAAAAATACAGATAAATACTAAATAAAAGAATTTTCAAAAGCGTAGAAATAATAACATAAGAAGTTTTAAATAAAAAAATAAAATCAAATAAAATTATTCCAAAATAATTAATTAATTATAATTTTTTAACATAATATTTATTTCTCTTCTAAAATCTTTTATTTTATTATTAAAATGCGGACTTCTATACATTTTTTGTATAAAAAGATGTTATATAAAATTTTTATAACAAAATGGACAAAATTAATTTTATAAGGGCAATGAGATACGGGAATAAGACGAAACATTCTTAAATGTGCCGACATCTGTGAGCACATTCAGGGACTTGAGCCATTTCTTCGTTTAACAGACAGTAAACTACAAGCCCTCTCTCTGGCATCGTCATAAGCGTAGTGTTTATCGGCCAATCCCGGTGCAGATACTTGGGATCTGCTTCTGAACTTAACCGAAAGATGGTACGAGGAATCGTTAATAGAAAAAAAATATATAGTTATGACTTCAAAGATCAAACATTTTTTCTTTTCTTTTAATGAGTTTTATGTATCAAAGTTGTAAAAATAATCTGAGATTTCAAAAAAGCTTATAAAAAATGTTGCAATTATTTTTTCATAATTGTATAATAATTTATAAAATATATTATAAAATAAAAATATATAAAAAAGTACAATTATATCTCTAAGAATATATAAAAAAAAACAAATAAAAATAATCACAATAATAGAAAACATTTTAAAAAATATAATACCAATAAAAATGTAATACCAAATAATTTACGTTTATTCCTAATTAATTAAAACGGTTTTCTTAACAGATTTTAAAAATATGAGAGAAGTCACAATTTATAGAAAACAAAAAATAAAACATTTGAATATTTAAACGTATTGATATATAGTTTTAATTATTTTTTTTAGTACAATAAAATTTAATTATTAATTTTATAAATATTGCTTTGCAAAAAATTAATCATATATACTACTACTATCACTACTATTCATTGATCAATTCATACTAAAAAAAAAAAATATGGAGAGAAACTGTTTCTAGAAGGAACGATGAATGATTAAAGAGTAAGAAAAGTGAGGAGGTATGTAAGAATAGTTCGCTAAATTTTTTTTGTTTCGGACAGATGTTACCTTGTAGATTTAGATAATACAGGGACAACGTTCTTTCATCGAGAGAGAATCGAACTATAAATCAATAAAAAATCGGAGAAGTGAACGTGAAATGTGTGGTTCGCTTAACAGGACTTCATAATTCAATTGTGTGCGTCCAAAATTTTTTCTGCCTAATTGACGGTCCAACTTTATTGTTATCTTTTATGGCTATGCCATGAAAGAAGACATACCATTCGAAAAGTGTTGAATATTATGAAAAATACGAGAAAATTTATCAAAATAATCTTGTCTTGTTGAAGCGTATTATTTAATTGCACAGATATTAATTAAAATATTGAATAGACACATGTGTGTCTATAATAATAAGTGTGTATAATAATAAGTGTATCTTTTGAAGCAACTCTATTTAAAAAGATTAACTCCGTTATCCAAAAATGTAAAGAAATAAAAAGATGAAAGAATTCATGAAAGAATGCAAGGAGACAATTTGCAATATTACAAATTATATTAATAAAAACAAATATGACTGCCGTCTCGTTAAGACTTCAAACGGCAGCCATATGAAAAATAAAAAAAAAACAAGAGATTATTATGACCTGATAAACGAGTGGTGAAACTAACAGACAGACTAACAGGTCAACGCAATAAATAACTCTGGTCGCGACGTATCTAGAGACATTGTGCCAATCCTGAGTCAGCTACCGTACGGATTTGGTTTAGTTTTGTGCTCCGTTGCATAAATACAAAAGTTGGCTATCTACTACCTGAGAAATTACTTACTAGAAATTTAGCTTTCTCTCTACGAGATTTTTAGTCACGAATTAAATAAAACATTGATTTTATTTTTGAAAGCGGTTTTTTTATTACATTTTTATTCCATAATTTTCAAAAAAAGTGCCGTGTGTAAAATAATTTTTTAATAAATTTTAATGTATTGAAGCTAAATTATATTGAAACTAAATTTATATTATGTGCGCAATTCTCAGAGCTAAAAAGAATTTTAATAAGTTATAAGCTTATTATATTTAATTTATAAAATGTTTAATAATCTTTTCTTAGTAGATATTATTGCACATATTTATTGCTCATTTATTAATTGTGATAACAATTTTAAGAAAAGAAACATCGTAATATGGATTAAAAAAATGTAACACTTACCAAACTGGCTCCTCATCCAAGGATACAATGGGCTCGGTAAGTTCGCAGTTGTTGCACCTTGAGGCGTGCCTTGCTGTTGTTGACTAAGCGACGATGCAACAACGCTTTGATGCTGTTGAGCTTGTTGCTGCTGTTGCGGGTGCATTCCACTTTGTCCCTGTTGCGACGCAGTTTGAGATTGTTGTTGCTGCTGGTACATCATATGTTGTTGCTGTGCCTGCAGATGCTGATGCTGCGATTGCTGCTGTGGATGCTGTGACTGCTGCGTCTGCATATGCGGATGCTGGCTGTGCATTTGGTGATGCATCTGCGATTCGACGAGAGGCGGACTATCCGGTCCGTCGAGAACGCTGCCTTGATGATCAACAGCAGCCGCCTGAAGTTTGCAACTGGCATAGACGATAGGGGTGGACGGATGTCCGTTAGGGGTTGATGTGTGTCCCATATGACCCATTCCGGTATTCGGAGACGTCGATCTATAACCGGCCATGCCATCCATATTTCCGTGTTCCTGCTGATGCTGATAGTAGGCCGCGTTCCGCATATCGATCCGGTTGTACGGGGGAAACCTCGGATAAGGCATATCTTGCTGACCTCCTGCGGTTCCATAATGATGAGCGGATACTCCTTGACGTAACAAACTCGGGTCGCAGGGATCACCGGCTTGTTGGGACTGTTGCTGGACCGATTGTGTTTGCTGAGGTACCTGTACGGCCGCACCGTAGTGCTGCTGATGCTGATGCGGGTGTTCCACCCCGCCATTTCGCAGGTCCGGGATATACGAATTCGCAAAGTACGAACTCATGCTACTGTCCCACCTGTCCTACCTGCTTATGTCACTTCTCTACGTTGCCGACTTTCCTTTGGTTATCTTGATCTATTATTCTCAATTGCTCTATTATTCTTCTCTCTATCCCTTTATCTTTGTAAATTTATTTTGTTTTGTACTCTTCCTTTGCGGACACACTGGCACACGTCTTTACATAGATACAGATTTATCACTTCAGAATTGCATTTCTTCACGAATCTTTCTTATTTTTTCTCACTCCTTGTCATTTCGCACTCTTGAGCAGCACAAACACACACACACACATCCACACATACACATATATATATATGTATATATGTATATATATATATATATATATATATATCAAATTACCATCATTTTGGATCACATGTACATCATTTGACTTTTTATCACACTGAGCTCACTACCAAAAAAGAATAAAATTATAAACTGGAGCACTACAGAACCTTTTTAATTAGCAAGTGAAGAAAAGGGAGAGTATACCACGTATACACAAGGTGGAAGATAGTAGCGGAAGATAGTAATCAAAGTCCTTCGTCTTCCCCGGTGTGACACCTTCGTTCAAAGCGCCAAGCCACTCCAGACCCGTTTCGTTCCTCTGTCCACTCTATAATCGAAATTACGCCGCACCTATAACAAAAAAAGAACTACGTGTCACATTACATTATACATACAATGTTACAATATTACGAGTTATATTAATTACATCTGACTCACATGTATCATAAATGTCAAGTATAATGTATACTTTAGTGTAAATAACAGATTTGACAAATTATATTAAATTTATGATATAATTAAAAATACTAATAAATTATTAAATAATAAGATAACTAATGATAATTTGCAACTACTACGAATTTCACAATCAGCAAAAAAACTTTCAAATAAATACCATTACTTTTACGAAATTTTACGATATTTAAACATATTTGTGTCGCACGGACATAACTGAAACTTTGCATGATCCTTGTCAAGCGAACTGAATGAACTGAGCAGAGTTTAGCTTGTGAATGACAGAAGGCGAGTTACACATGTGCTCGTCACGGTGACGGCCATCACACAGACGCCAAACTTATTACAGCGTTCTGTGTAGGCGGGCTAAGCGATCGTTAAATTTGGAAAAATTTCCATCCATTAGGTTAGCATGGCCACTTCCCACCAAACCTTGTTCCCTCACATCAATCTCTTTTTCGGAAGTTTTGTAAAGATTCTGATGCGTATGTCACATGAAATTAGTAGAACGTATGCAAATCATTCATATCCAATTCAATACGTCAGTTTAAAATAAAATAATTAAATACCAAAAAGATATTTAAGAGACAAATAAGAGCAATCGATTTTAATTTATCTAATTTATCTTCCTAAGTAAATATCTTTGTTTAAAGAAATCATAACACAATTAAATTTCAAAAAATTTATTTTTTACAGTTTCATATAGTTTCATATTCATAAACAAATTTAACATTATTCGAACATTCTACAAAATTTACTGCTTTTATTATATGTATACTTTATTACATACGCGCGCGTATATACACACATACACGCGCGCGCGCGCACGCACACGTACAAATTTTCTCATTAAAAAAAATATTTTTATATTAATCTTTATTTAAAAATTGCATAAGATATGTTATAAGATTATTACATCTTATTTAATAAAACAGAATATAAAAGAGAATAATAAAAATAGTCTATAACATTAGATTAAATAAACATACGCAAAAATAAAAATATTTAAAAAACTATGCAAAATAATATCGAATTAATAATATTAAAACTTAACACTCATTAGTGATGACTAATCCTATATTTTTGTACATATGTACAACGTGGAAATATTTTGATTCACATCAATTTTTTACGCTTCATAAAAATCAAAATAAGATTAATATTTTGAATATGAATTTAATATTGTATTATTTGTATATAGGGATGTAATCATTGTTGATAAACAATAATACATTGCTTTCTTATCGAATGAAATGTGAAGAGTTTTCCTTTTATGAAATATGTTGATTTATCGAGTCAAGATGAAAACCAAATCTTCTAACCAAATCTGATATCCCAAAATCATAGAATTTCTTCAAATACAAATCACTTCAACTTTGCAATTTTCTATTTCTTTAGTTTCTTAAATTTTTTTTAAATTTCAATATTAACTAAATAAAAATAGAAAACTAAAGTTTTTAATTAAAAAGAATTTCTATACTAATCTATTGCATATCATATTTCTTTAAAGCAAAAACTTAGTTAATTTTTTAAATATAAGATAAAATAAGATAAAATTTAAAATATATTGTTAAATTTATAAAAAAACATAATTCTTTAAAATCAATAATATTTGACTTTTACATTGCAAAAAATTTGTCTTGTCGCAAAGGAATAAATGAAAATATACATGTAAATGTACACATGGTATTGTTGCGGGTGGCATGACAGTGTGGGTGGTGCTAAACACGGAGTTAGAAACGGGAATGTGCAACGGGCAGCATAGCAGGATGAAGGGTGTGAGAGAGGGTGAGAGGTGCGGCCCTTGGGAGTTTGCTGTACATGAGAACGGGTCGGACGCGGGACGATCGCGATTAACATTCCGGCCGCTAGCTTGCTGTTCGCGCGGCGCTTTCATTAATTCCAGCGTATTGATTCCACGGATTGATGAATGGCCGCCGATAGCGATTCCACGCGTTCGCCACCCCCTTCCCCAGCACTTCTCCTTCCTCGTCTCTCGCATATAAATTCAACCTCTCGCAGGATTTGAACTCAATTCCCGCCCCGTAAATTCCCCTTTATGTATCCTCCACTGAAGTGCAAGTATCTGAATCCTATTGACGTGAACGGCGGTTTTTTTCGTAGCTTCGCATCCTCTTCCCCCTTGCATCTTTTTAATTTAATAATTACAAAGTTTGCAGAATCAGTTATCGTTGCATTTCTTAAACTATTCTATAAATCTCAACATTATGAGAAAATCTTTTAAAATTAGAATAATACAAAAGAAAAGAAAATGTCATTTGTATAATAATAACAATTATTTATAGAATAGTTATTTATCCTTTTATATATAATAAGGTGCGACATATTATAATTATGCCAAATCCAAGATAGTATTTTAGGGTCGGTATTCATAGTCCGTTCTTATTTTAAAATTGTTTTAAGTAATGTCTTAAGACGCTAATACAGCTCTGTGATTGGCTTATGACATCTCGAGAGTGTACTTAAGACGATCTTAAATATAAGACTCGACTATGAATACCGGCCTCTCATTTAGTGGTGACATCGATTGGAAAGATCATAAACCAACTGATTATTTAAGGGTCTAAGAAGTACATAATATTGTCGGCAGATGGCGATAGTGATAGCACGGAAGAAGAGGAAAAAACGGGGTGGAGCATGTCTGACAGCTGGGTGGGTTCGGGGCCAAGGTGATTGAAAACAGGGTGGAGCGTCATGTGACGCCATGGTTGGATATGGAAGTGACGTCATATAACTACGATGGCCTCTAGTTAGCAAAATGGCCTCTAGATAGGAGTTTCTTTATCCTACAGTCTCTTATCTATTATCTCGATGTAATCAAGAGAAAACGATTGCGGTGTCGATTGTATTCTGTCCATCCTAGAAGCGAGTGCATTCATTATGTTCACATGCTTTCGATTCTAAGAAATAGAAAGAGTAAATGTTGAAATAGATAATAAATATAATTGAGTATGAAAAATGAAAAAAATAACAAAATTTGATTATTGTCATTTTTATTACAAGACATCATAAAAAAGACAACAAAAAAGTGTTGAGCAATCTGTTTATATGTGCCTTACTGTTGATGTAGATAAAACTGCCGCGGATGAAATAAACGACATCATTACTGGGAGCCGTATCCCTAAAGATTAAGTCATAAATGGCACTTGGATTTGACAGTTATGAAACTCATAGCTCGTGTCAGTCAGTCGCACCTCGTAAAATAGTCGTAAACTAAACGCACTGTAAACTGAACGTATTTCTGATGCCACGTACAGTTGCGGAGTTATATTAAAAAGTTACGAGCGCCTGACCTTGTGTACTATGTAACACTTAGCGCATATAAGATGGCAGCTCTTCTCACGCTCTTTTCAGGTGTTCACAAAGTGGTATACTACGATATTTTAGACACAAAAAAATAAACAAAAATTGATACATAATTTTAAGAAAATATATAAAATTAGAGACGATCAACAAGTAATATATAATTAATAATAGTTACACAATCCTTAAGATCAATTTACATTTTAGCTAGTATCATGATTATTTTTTATTCTACAAGTAATATGTTAATATAGTGATTGACTACTTTCATAATATGGCCCACACACTACAAGCAATTACATAAAATGGGCGCGAAGCGGACACAGTAATAGCTATCATTATATATAACATATAATTTGGAACAAGAGAGAAAAAGAGCTAACTCATGTAAGGTTATTAAAACCGATGCATATTCATGAGATATCATGATTTCAGAGTACTTTGTTATGTAAAATGATCCATCCTACAGAAACAGGATGGCAATATTTCTTTAACTGTATATTATACCATAATCGAATTTATTATATGCATTCGATATTGCTGTCATATGATTTATTCGCCTCGGCGGAAGTTCTCGGACATAAACCTGTCTGGGCTAGCGACCATTGTACAATGAATTTACATTTTAACGCGTTATTATACATATATCATAATTTTTAATAATGCTGAGAATTATGATAAAAGAACGATTTAATTAGATCGATTTCATTTTCGTACTGTTGTAAAATACAATATTAATATGCTATTAATTATATTAAAACAAATAAAGAATATACAGACATATCACATACAAATCTCATATTAAAACTAAATTTTATAAATCATGTAGTAGAATCACATTCTTCTTCTGAATAATAAATAATAAATATAATATTTGAGATATGATGAAAATTAAATCGAATTTAATCGAAGATAAGTATGTCAAATAACATACAATGTGTGAAGAAATATGATAACAAACGGCCACGTTAGATTTAGCAAGAAATGTGATCACGACGGAACACTTCAGAGATACCGTTATGCGCTTTAGAAGATGCCCGGCTGGCGAGAGGTTGAGGCGGCATTAAAAGGTGTTCGCGATCAAGGATTCCGGCGTATATACGTACATATGTACACATATACATTCGGGCGACATCGATATCCTGATTCTTAACGTTAGCTGTGCGCGACGCGTATGCGTGCATTTGCTTCCGTGATCGTATACGTAAGGACGATGCAACGATAAACACATGGGCTACGCGTGCCGTGTATACGCGTGCCGTGTATGCACGTGCTCGCGCGTGTATATGTACATATGTTTGTGTAGGTATGCGAGCGGATCAGTCGAATGCTAACACGCATGTGCGATTAGCATAATCGAGTCGGGCTGCAGGAAACCAGTTTGCAAGGCCACTGAAAAGCCGGCCGGCCGGTCGACCGACCACCCGGCCGATCGTTTATGCCGTTCTCTGTCTCTACTGGTGAGCGCGCGATCCATCCGTAACACCGATAACGTCAGCTGAACGCGAGAGCGATGGTGACGATGCATCGTTCACCACGAATTCCAGCTGCGCGGGTATTACGTGAGTTTTCTTTTGAATTACGAAACTTCGATAAGAGAACCTGATCTCATAACCATTTAATATTGCATAATGGCTATCTGCGTATATAAATAAATGTAATTTAAATATTATCATAAAGTTCTGGTAAATGATGAAAGATCGTGATAACAATATTATTTCATAAAAGATTTTATAAAATTAGAGATATTCCTAAAATATAAAATCTGATAATGGATTTTCAACCGAGTGATAATGTATTTCACTAGTTCGTTAAATAATTGGTGATGGGAAAAAAATATGAAAGATCAATTATCTTAATAAATCATATTGATTGCAATTACTTATTAAAATTTGCAAATTATTTTATATTATACATATATCAATTATACAATATATCAATTATATACACAATAAATATAAATTGTTATAATTGATCTGAATTTTAGTTAATCTCAAATGCGAATAAAAATTAATTATTGGCCTGAAAGCTTGAAAATATATATATTTTTTAAATAAAATCATTTATTTCGAACTTAAGTCAAGTTCATCAAACGAATTTTTTAAGCAATAATAATTCATCAAGATCGTACAAGTGAAACATACTATTGAGCAAGGAGAGGCCAATGACGATCAGGCTGGATCTTCGTTGCCCAATAATATTTATACATATAAATTTCAAATATCTCTGAATTCTTTAAGTCTACAACCATTTACGGTGCATTAGTTTGATAATAGCTAATTGATCACACACATAAGTATACAGAAATACATGATTTATCTATTCAAGTTTCGTGTGGAAAACGATAAAAATTATAGAAATGTTCATCAAATTTTCAATGATCATATTGTATACAATTTTTGTATCTATGTAATGCCGATGCAAACAAAGATACGTTCACGAACAAAAGAGAAATAATTTTTGGTTTAAAGGGTTAACGGTAGCATGATGAGTTAAAAGTGTCGTCTGTAAACATTGGAGATAATTTGATTAACATTTTACGGTGCATTCAGTGATATATACATATTTCGCGTGTATAGATCGCTTTGAAAATACGTTTAAAGTAACTTCATTTAACATTAATCGGACATTATTTGATGTACAGATATAATATACGGCGTACATGTGTACTGCAATGTTTTGCAGTATAAATATTTTCATTTTGTTGAAATTTTAATTTCCATATGCTAATGTCGTTACATGATGTTGCATTAATTATATCCATATTGCGAAGTTACACATGTGAAGACGAACACAAGCGAGTAATTTAAGAATGCAAGAGACGATATGATAAACGATGCGATAAACTTCGATAATTTGGTTTCCGTGTTTAACATAGTGTTTAACATAGTGCTGTTTTAATTACATAGAACTTGTTAATCTATTTTAAAAGCAATTAGTAGTACATTCTGTAATCCAAAAGATCAAAATCATATTCATTGAATAATTGCAAATGCTTGTAAGTTATAAGTATATATGAGAAAAAAATAATATACAAATATTGGATAAATTCTTCATAAATATGTATTCAGCTATAATTATTATAGTTTTAATTTAATTTTTTATTTGTTAATAAAATTAATCAAAATTAATCATAAAAGAAACTTTCAATACACTTATATTTTAGCTTATTTATTATTATTTTTAAACGATTGAATATTAAAATGATTAATATTTTCTTTACAGAATTATTCACTATAATTCATGAAAGAATTCATAAATAAAAGAGAGAGTCCAAGAATATCTACGATATCCTTATCATTAATATTAAACAATTAATCATAATTAATAATCAACTAGACATATTAATCAACTATTAAAAAAATTAACAAAAATACCTGCCTGTTTCATGTATCCTTATTTGTCAGTTAATAATATAACGAGAAATGATGTAAAAAATAATAAATCGGAATACTGTTAACACTGAAATGTGTGAAACACTACTGATATTAAAAAAACACTTGTATAATTTTGCGTAGCTCTTTCCCCGCGGAATACTCAACACCCTCTATGGTCTTCTATTAGCCTCTTCAATTGAAACTAAGGGTTCCAATTTAAAACAATTTTTGCCGATAGGTGTCGCAAATGTCGAAGTAGCCCCGTTATACAATTTCACAACTTTCACATTTTGTAGTGTATAAACGTTTTTTGTCCTTTTGCTGGAATTCGGGAGATTCAGCTTTCTCTTTTGGGTCAAGGTCCCGAAAGTTTGGTCCCCTAAAGTCCTCTAAAAGGGACAATGGTCAGTTGTTGTAAAAATGAACAAAAACTTCTCTATTTTTAAGATCATTTTTGAGATAAAATCTCTGATATTACCGTTTTGGATGCGTCAAAGGTCACGTATAATTTTAGATCCAAAAGAAAATTATATGTTTTGGAGCAAAAATTAATTATTCACGAGGTCATCCACGCTTTTTAATACAAACTAGAAATGAGATCGTTCTACGACAAATTAGAACGGTTCTACGACTTGCCGAATGGGACAGATTGTGATTACTCTAGAGTGTCATTTTAGAGCCTGCAAACGTTCCATGTGAGGTGCGCTCAGAAGTCGGGGGTTAATCACTCCAGATTTCACTTAATTAACGGTAGGTTACGCAGGTTGAATTATCTCGTAACCAGATGCTATCGCAAAGTGGTAAAAAGTTCTTTAAAAGAACTTCGTAAAAGTTTCGCCGAAATGTACTTATAGATAATCATGTGTCCGTATGACGGAGCTAAATTAAATTTCCAAGTGAAACATTACATTATAATCCTACATTTAACACAAAAAAGATATTTAACCTAATATTAATAATATAAATTAATTTTACGTATTATAAATTTATTTTAAAATTATTATGTGCTATGATTTTAATACTAAATTACTGATTTAATACTGAAATAACTGAAATGTTGTTGAAATAACAAATTATTGAATCATCTGAATGATTATTGAATTATTGAATCACAAACAGCTTGACTTATTGCGATCTTTTAAAAAACTAAGGAGGATATCTTCAATTTAAAAAAATTAGATATCTCCTTATTTGAAATTTAATATATTTTCCAATTATTTTAAAATATCAACAAATGAATCACTCTAAATAAAAATAGATACGTAATAAATATTTCTATAACGTCATAAAACAACATCTGTGATCGATCACCGCAGTTTATTTTATAATGTAGACTATTTTCACTTATCGCGACATTATCCTTTCCTGATTTAAATTAGATAATCAAGATTCATGTTACAAACTAGTTACTTTCTGGAGGGACAACATGGGAAAAGTAGACGCACGGTTAATTTATAATTTACGCGTGTGTGGGTGACCGATGAGACGAAAGCTGCACGTGACTGCATAATACCAAGGGAACTTTTATTATAACGCGGCTTTAAAGTTTATATATATTGTATCATATCAGAAGATAAGACAAAAAAAATAATAAAGAGTATAGATACAAACACAGAAAATCTAATACTTCTGAGAATCATTAGCTATAATCTTTGACAATATAAATTATCCTATTGAATGAAGCACATATACACATAAACTATATCTTTATGCACAATAGCGACAGCGAAATTACGAAGTCGAGCCTTTATTTTGTCGCAAGCGCGAGGGGGTATCTATAAGGGCGAGACACAGCAGAGAGTACAAAGTTTTGACGTCACCCTATAAATCAACCAACACACTCGCACGTTCAAGACGCTACGCGAACACATCCTGAGTTGAAGTTTTGTTCACCGTATGTCTCTTCTGCTCTCAACACACAGATAACTTGTACGTGATGCATTAGAAATTTCGGCAACGCCTTGTACATCCTTTAAATTTCATTCATACCAAAAACTATTAAAGCATCGTTTAAAGTACCTATTGTCGAACGACCGACAATTATTAACGGATTATGATTCGCAGTTAAACATCTTATACACTCCATAGTAATCATAATAGAAACGTGAGAGTAATCGAAGTGAAATATGCATACGTAGAAAGCGAGAAGTAAAACATTATACATTTTAATAAATATTTAACCGACTTTTTCCTTCCGAGCAATAAAACTCATTAAATTGACTATTTTTTGGAGATAATTTATGATGCTATTATAGAATTTAAAGGAACATTGAGTTAAGATGACACACGTGATATGCAAATTTACAATTAGAGCATGAGATGATGAGCGCAGAAATAAATTATATGGTATGTATACAGCTAGAACGTTGGCATGTCAAAATAAACAGCGGCACGAGAGTTGACCGGGTCTACTGAAAAATTTTGGCGTCGTCGGCCCCGACGCTGTCGACACAACTTTGAAATTATCTCGATGTAATTTATATTACGGCTGCGAGCCGAGAAAATACGCGACGTATTTTTGAATTAAAATCGTCGGCGCGACAACGAATCGGAATTAATGAACTTTGAGATGGAAAAAATTAGCTGAAATGACTTATTCAATTCTGTGAGTCATTTAAGCCGAAATTATTAATTTGCAAAATTCATAATACGTATGAAAAATTTTGTATGAAGAAGTTTCAGAACTTTTAAAATAGACCTTTTAAAATAATAATAATAAAATTATAAAAATATCGTTGCAATAATGTGGTAATTACAATTTCTCACAAACACAGTAAAGAAATGCAATAAGGAAAGCGATAAACGAAAAGAGATAGAGCTGTAAAACCATTCGGTACAGATTACACTTGTTTATAAGTCTGTAGACTGTAACGCTATAATTATTGCAGTATTATACAGATGTGGTGATATAATAATAATAATCATTACAAGCAAAATGTTTAAGCTTTCATGTATCTGCTTTCGACTTGTATATGCACATTTCTTATGATAAGATAAAAATAGAAGTGTATAAATATTATACAATTAGGAAAGCCGGCTCTTATCATAAATCTTGATCACACGTAGATATTGCGCATCCGCGTAGAAAGCATAATCAGTCTGTTTCGGAATTCCGCCGTAGATCTTCATAAGCGTATAATTACTGATGATAATAGCCAGCTATTAGTAAGCACTCGTGATTATCATACGTAGAAGATTAGAATTACCGTGTTTATGTATTAACGTACTATGTATTAACGTAATAATACTCGATAATTTTATACAATTCATGAAATTATAACATATATACGTTATTATTCTTAAATGATCTATAAATGTTAACAATTATTGAAAAAGATACTGTTTGGTCGTTTGAAAGACAAAGATTTGTATATGGTATTCACCATCTATACATGGACGCCTCACAACTTGTGAGTAAAAATTCGCTGCGATTGTTGAGAGAAACTGTTGTGAAGAACGCCTTGAAAGGCGGAAATTGCAGCTGCTCTTACCTCACACGGTCGATGTCTTGAACGCAAAAATCAAACGGAAGGCAAAGAAAAACAAGCAAAGAGAGAGAAAGAGAAAAAGAAGGCATGGAGTAGGGTGCCGTCCTAAGAGGGCGAGATCGAGGATTTGGCCGGAGGTGCAGAGGGGCCGGCGGTACGGACATGGTATTGGATGCTATTGGGGACAGGGATCCGCGGTAGGGGTAGTTTGACAAGTTGACAAGAGCACAAAGGCCGTGGCAGACACCCTCGAGCGAACGACAAGAAAGGTAGGGGCAAACGCGTGGAGAGTGGGCAGGATAGAGCGATGGATGGTAGGGAGCGTCGCGACGCTCAGCGACGGAGGATTGTCGGATGGCGGGGATGTCTGAAAGCTCGGTAGATCCAACGCCGCGAACAAAGGGTGGCTCACCCTACTGAAGTTCCAGAGTTTAGGAAGATCGCCTATACCGATTTACTTGGAGTCGCGAAGATGCACACGCGATATATGTGGCATATATGCAAGTATGGGCAAGAGTTCGGGTCTACTCTCGCCGATTCAGTAGATACGCCGCGGGCCTAATATCGAAAGTTAAGGGCGAAGCTAAAGCTCGTGCTTAATTAAATCGGAAGACCGTAGGAGATAATCGCTGCTCCCTGAGCGGCGAAGGTCAATATGTGATGCCGAGCAATTTGATTTTCGCACAGCAATTGAAAATAAACAGTAATTTAAATATGCGCGATCGATCTTGCAATTAAAAATCAATAAATTATCAATAAATAATTTATAAATTATACTGACCAAAATAGAAATTCTTTCAAAATTATTATGACTTATTATCTTTATACTCACTTAAATAATTGTCATTTAAAAAATATCTTTTTCGAAAATAACATGCAACTTGCAGACTTATCTCATATCTTTGACACGATTTGCATAGAACTATCCTCGCCTCGAGTATTAAAAAGAAACGGGAAGCGAAAAGAATATGGTTCGCGCCCGTGAAAGCGCTGACAATTTTTCACAATGGAATTCTATACGGCGTGCCGATAACCGTTCAAAGGGTAATAAATATCTTCGCTAACCACCTTCTATAAGGCAGCCTCTGCAAAAGCGTTCCATTCATACCGCAGTATAACGTTAGCGTGGGCACCGTCTCTTCCCGTTTCCATACCCCCTTCATCATCGTGCCTCGGCCCACATTGATACACATATCGACTCCCTTATGGTTTACGAGCCGCCGCTGTGATTTATCACGCTTGAAAATACCACACGGCATCATTAGAAACATCATTCGTATCGCGTAACGTCTATCATTCTGCACCCGAAATAATTCAATGATCTCCGCGTCGCCTTCTTCGACCCTTTCGTCCCGAATGTAGTTAACTCGCGTTATTGATATTGTATGCATTTTTTATGTGTGCGTTTTGCAAAAGCTTCGAAAAGAGCAAAGTTTAAAAAACACGAGAGAAAAATTTATTGCATTTTGGAAGACGTGCTAGAGTAACATTATTTTTAAAAATAATGATTATTTTAAGGTATATAATTATAAGGTATATTAATTTGCATAAAATAAATGATTATTTTAAGATATGAAATAATATTAATTTGCATTATATATATTGTATATTAATTAAAGATTGTTTAAACTAATAAATAAGTAGAAGTTTATATTTATGCAAAATTATAGACATCATCAGAGCTTTCGGAATTTATTTTTAATAACTTATAATACTGTATTTAATTGCATTTTAATCGACAAAGAGCAAATTTTAGAATTGCAAAAGACGTTGATTTCAGCGTTTAGCTTGAGGTACTAATGATGTTTTTACGTTAAAAATTATTATTTATTTATGTATAAAATTATAGAATATATAATAAATAATTACATTGTAAGTAAAAATAGCAAGAACAAGATAATAAACCGTATACCAGCGCGTCCGTCCGTAAGGATTACCCCTTTTGCTTTCTACTCTTCTTCACGCTTGTACCAAGCTTCTCTTTTACACTATATGTCGCTAACCTCATACCTGCGCAGCCAGTAAATCAGAAACGCAGCGAAGCGTCTTTCGTTCCCGTTGCGTCGCGGTGTCGCGAATCATCCCTCTATACTATAGGATTTTATACTCGCTATCTGGAAAGGTAGACAGGGTAAATGTATGAAACTTAATTCAGAAAAAAAAAACATTCTGACACATTTTTCAAACGCGGTAAAAGTAGAAATCACTTAAATACGCGACTTTATATGTATACACATACAAAACACACACACACACACACACACACACACACACACAAATTTGACATAAATGAATTTTGAATTGAGAAGTCATAAATATAAAAGTTAATAAATAAAAGAATTTTTCCAGAAAAAATAAAGAGCACATACGATAAATATAAAAAATTAAATTATATCCGTTAATAAAAATTAATATACACAGAAAAACATTTTTATACTTGTGTTAAAAACAATTCTTGTTAAAATTTTGATGTTGAATTTTCAACGTACTCGAAAATTAATTTAACATAATGATTATTTGAATATTTTGTATTAAATTGATATTTAACGTTTTTTAGTGTTAAAACATAATTTATGAATAAGTGAACAAATAACATAGAAATAATGTAGTATGAAAATGTAAATTCTAAGATAATTGAATAAAAGATAAATACGTGTTAATTTAATATATTACGTTAATTTTATTGAAGAAATATATTTTCACAAATTGTTCCCAAATTGTTACATTTTTCAAAAATTGTTACATTTATCAAAGTGTTACATTTTTGTGTTAATTTTTACATAATATTTGTATTTCTAACATATTCATCTTGTTAAATTAACAAAAAAATTCAAGTGGACTGTTTAGGACATGTGAAATATATTAAAAATTTAATACAAATTTTCCAACAGTGTACAAATAAAAACGAATTTTATAAATTTTCTGATGTATCATGAATATTCGTGATTTGCATATCACGATAGATGTTGCATCACATATGAGAAAACTGATATAGAAAAGAAATAATCTTGTTATCTAGTTCCTCATAATCGTGTATGAACCTTTCTTATTACAATAGAAGAGATAATTATTTATGATAAGATTAATCCTTTCTTATCAAATCGAAGGATTCATGGCTTACATATTCCTAGATCTATATTAAAATGTCTCATATTGCTGTATGTACATCAGTATTCCTATGTAATTCTTAATAACAGTGTCGATATTATCATGTTGTTGTTGTGTAGACAAAAAGGCTGCGCAACAATATATAACAATATCGACACATTATTATGATTAAGACAACACAAGTTGACTCATTAAGTGTTACAGAATAAGGGTACAATCACCAGGAGATATAATTTGTTTTTTATATTTTTTATATATGTGCTCTTTATTTTTTCAGGAAAAATATTCTTTTATTAACTTTTTTATTTATGGCTTCTCAATTTAAATCTATGTCAAATAAATAAAATATAAAATTGCGTATTTAATTTAGGTAATTTCTATTTTTATCGTTTGGAAAATGTGTCAGAATGTTATTTTTTTCCGAGTGAAGTTTTATATATTTACCTAGTTTATCTTTTCAGATAGCAAGTATAATTGTATCAATTTTATATATATATATATATATATATATATAATAATAATAATTTAACAAAACACTTGAAATTTCTCGATTTTATATAGTGCAATTAAGACCACCTAGTTTTATGTTTTATCGTTTGATCGTGTTCCCTGATAGAACGATGAAAGGATCGCGTGCGTGACAAAACGAAAAACCGGAAACCCAGACCAGGTCGACTATACGATTATACGAGATGACTCTCTTATCTCTTCAGGTAACCGAGTGACCTGTCATGCTCTTCCTACCGAGTTACCTGCGCGTTCGCCCGCCTCCACTAATAAAATTGGTTTCCGGATCCGAAGTATCCAGAGATTAAGATCCTGATAATACAGAGGCATCGCATTTAGGAACATTTATTTTCACGTTCTAAATATTGAAAATGAACTCTCTTAGGATCGATTGCACTAAGGTTACTTTGACTTTAAGTGCAGTTTTAAACTTTCTTTTTCTCTTTCTCTTTTATGGTTTTAAAGAGAGAAAACGAAAGTTTTAAGCCTCGCTTAAAGTTAAAATAATATTAATGCAATCAAACTTTAATGTAACTGTAAGGCGACTACACATATATGATATCTTCCTTGAAAAATTTGAAGGTTGAATAATTGCAAATTGAAGTATCAAGAATGATCCATTGAGCAATACATCGATAAACTACTCGTAATAATCCATCCTTCAATTGTCGAAGAATGATCAGAGCATAGCTTAAACAGTCAAGTAGTCGTGGTTAAGTGGACTTTTGTAGCTTCGCGATCTTTCATAAACAACTCACTATAACGCATGGAGCAAACATACCTTTCTCCACATGATCCATCTTCACATCGACTTCCTGCGGCTAAGATCGTCGATTCACGCGTCTGCGACTTACGCACACCATCGCCTCCCGACGCATACTCCCGCGCATGCAGCAAGTCTCTTCCCGCGTCAGCTATCAGCTAATTAACATTACTAGCAGCACAAGTAACAAACAGGCCTGTAATTACGAGCACCGGACGCGATCGTTGTGGCCGGAGCGTCCTTATCGGTCCCGCGTCGTTGTCAACCGCGAAAAACCGACAGGCGGCTGTTGGCAGACTGTGCAAACGGTGCCAATTATGTGTACACAGGTGTCAATTTGTCGGTGTCTTTCGTCACGCTTTCGTATCGCGAGCAACGCAACCGAAGAATCTCTGGACAAGAATCGTCGAGCGAATTTCGCGCCAGCATTTAGGTGATTCACATCGCGATGCAGCCGCGTGACGACGGTAATTAGTCCTTAGTGCACATTGATATAACGGATCAGCCGACTATGCGGCGTGTTCTGGAATGGCGTGATTGCTGACCGAAATCCAGGAAGTATACGAGCTTCTAATAAAACGCTTATCCGTTACGATCTTTGCGCGATGCTGATTTGAAGCGAGCAATCGTGGCCTGAATGCGATCGATTTAGCGATTTGTAATTCTCAGATGTATACAGCTTGCTGGATGAGAAGAAATATTCTTGTTTAAATGATTTTCTGCGGCATAATCAATTAACGTCTATCTTTTTACTCTCATATGCAGCGCATATAATCAAAAAGTTATATCTTCGAAACTATAAAATTCCTCATGCAGTTAATTCTTGAGAATTTTTTTATTTAAAAATTTAGATCGCTTCACATCTGTGAAATGTGCGAAAATACAAAATACTGTATTCACTGCATTCAACGTTACGTGTTCGACTTCACATTTATGCTCCTCGGTGCAACAATCGTATGGTTCAAATTTGGCGCGTTCTCTTCTTTCGCTTCTCTTCCATGTAAAAATATTATTTGTGTTGCGTAATCTACAAAATTAACGATGGATCTTTCGTATACGTATACATATGCAAAAAAGAAAGAAGGCTATCGCCATGTCCAATTGCACTTTTTTCAATGTGATAAAGATTGCAATTCCTGTTGAACTTTCACCGCGTTGACTCGCGAAGACTTTTCGCGCTCTCGATCGTTGTGACAGATGACAGTGAAACGCACGTCTCGAATGCTCGCGTATGCACGATGCCCGCACGAGTCGGCGTGTGTCAGAGCCTTCGACTCCGCAGAAGCACAGACAGAAACGAAAGACTACACAACGTGACTAACGCGGCACGGAGAAGCGAACAGCAGACGTGAACTATGCGTGTGCGTGTTCACGTGCACGCGTGCCGGGGGAAGGGGAGATGAGAATGGAGGAACCGACAGAGAAGGCGAGAGAGAAAGAAAGAAAGACAGAGAGAGAAAAAAAAGAGGGACAGAACGGCGACGGAACGCCGGGATATCCACCACGCGTTAACCAATTCCGCGAGCATCGCGCGTGCGTGTGCGCGCGTGTACGGGCGGACGTGAATGTGTGCAGAGAAGCGTATCCTCCCGTCGACCGTGGAACGGACGAGAGCGTCGAGCTGTCAGCGCACCCCACCCCGAAAGCCCCTTTGAAACCAACCCCACCCATCGTGATGAAACCCCCGCCTTCCCTCTTCGTGTCACAGGCTCTTTCCCTTGACTAGTCGTTTCTCCATCCCTCTTCGGACAATCCCCCCCCCGACTGTGACAACATCGAGGAACTATGTGCCTTGCACGAAAGCGAAAGTAACACGAGCTCGCATTGACGCGAATGGAAATTAAAGAATATCACTATAAATAAAATCTGATTCATATCAGTATCACACATATCACTATAAATAAAATCCGATTCATAAGTTGTAGCGTTTCGCTTCTTCGTTACTTTTGTTATTAATTGAATGTTTATCTTGCTTATCCTGCGCATAATATAAAATCGAAAAGACAAAAGATAATGATAGGAATGGAAAGGAAAAGGATAAGAGGAAATGTTTGTGAGATGTACAAAGTACATATTATACGAGTGTCAGAAAAGCAACTCGGCTCCTTTTTCAACTTGGACGAATTATAATTCTTATTCACCATTATCTCGAAATCATTCTCTCTGCGATGCTCTTTCCGATTTTCTACTTCGGTTTTAGTTTTGCCCATTTTTTTTCTGACCACTTTCGCATCGTGAATATTCACCGTAGCAATCGTAATAAGAAGAGTCTTTGTAGCGCAACACGAAATTGTTGCTTTCGACAATCAAATCAAATTTTTTTTCAAAGGGGTTTATTAAATCATAAAAATGTTTAAAAAATTTTTTTTATTTAATTATTTAAATGTGCTTTCGCGTTCTTCTTTTGATTTTATTTATCTTATTATTGACGCGTGACTAAATTCCTACCCCTTGAAATGCAAGAATGTCAGCTGGCGGTCGAAGGGCCAACAGAACAGGACAGCTAGGAACAGGTATCATAACGCATGTGTATGCCCGTGAATGAAGAAGTATATGTATGCGGCAACACATTCGAACCAAGGATTTATCATTGACGACCAATGAAGTCCGCCATTGTCTGAGCCTGACATCCAGAGGCTGACATTTTGGTAAGCGAGAAACGAAGAATGTGACTTTACTAACATGGCCGTCACTTTTGACCTTATGTGCGAGATGTCTAAATTCTATAAAATCGAACAATTTATCCCTCATGTTAATTAATGCCTATCGGCTGTAATTAATCTTAATGCAAATTCGTCCGTTGGAAGATACATATGTACATAAAATAAGAAGTAAAAATAAAATATGATAAAATAAAATAAAAAATAATAAAATTAAACTATATATAACGATGAAAAATTTAAAAAGTATTTAGAAATTCAATATTTGGGAATTAATTTCGATAAAGTTAATTTTGATATTTTTAATGTAATATTTATAAGAACATATTTATGTAAACAGTATCAAAAATAAGTGTTCAGCCAACTTTATCATGTTAAAGATTATTATCATTTTAACAAAATAAAATATCGCGTTTCTTTCATAATTCATTTGTAACATCTATTAATAGAAATCTTTCGAATCGTTCCCAGATTTGTCCGAGATTCTATGAGGGTGGAA
Organism: Cephalotes varians; assembly: GCA_037157785.1. Lineage (NCBI taxonomy): Eukaryota > Metazoa > Arthropoda > Insecta > Hymenoptera > Formicidae > Cephalotes > Cephalotes varians. The sequence goes on along the minus strand of JANQDE010000002.1, from coordinate 4,384,556 downwards.
ATTTTTTTCGAAGAAAATGGAGTTGGCCTGCGTCCGAGCGCCGAAGTGATGACTTTATCCAATCGACTCCATTTCTCATCCGCATTCGTTCTCTACCCGCAGGCTGACTCGCAGTCCCAACCAGGGAAGAGAAGGAACCGGGTGAGGGAGAGAAGCGCCCATGACTTATGATCGCCATTACGGTACCGATAATTATATGCTGTTCTGTAGCCGCTCCCTCCTGTACGTTATATGAGAGGTACCGTAGATGATATCCTGCCGACGAATTTCGAACACCCGACCTCTAACGTAACCGCACGCACATCAACCATACGCTCCTCCTGATTCGTTGATCGACCCGATCGATACGTTCCGGTATTTCAGAAGAGTTGGAAAATAATTGCCTCTTGATCGAGGGTCGATCGTAATATGTGCAATCACTCCGCACGCTGATGAGTCTCTAGAAGCTTTAAGAAACTTCAGTGTTTTATATATTTTTATAATCGATTTTTAACGATAATTAATACCAATAATTGAATAATTATAAAAGAATCAACTCTGTTCTTGTAAATCGTAAAAATTTCGTAGATATATTAAATGAAAATAAAATATAATAAATTAAAACAAAACTAATTTTAATATGTTAATACACTATGTTAACACATCGTAGTAAATTAAGAAAAATAATGAAAGGTTTTCTAATCTGATAAATTGATTTCTGAGCAACCGATCAGTGAGAAATCTGAGAAAGAAGTGATTTATAATTATATATGAGCACAGAGTAACCAGAAGCACCCTTAATTGTTGGAAATGGTGGTCAATATATATCGAGGAAAGAACTTGCTCTTTACGACTCCCCATGGCCCACTTATTACGCTGATTCTCTTACGGACCATAATCATCTAATGTAAGTATTTCGATCATTACCGTATCAAATTGACTCGATTAATAATAGATAGAATACACTGGGAATTTTGGATATTCTACAAAAAGCTTGACTAAAAAATATTTTGTTAACAACTTTATGTTTAATTTCTATAGAAACATAACTAAAAATCACTTCCAACATTTTTAAATTATCATAGCGAATACTCATTATAATGATGTTACATAACGTATATAATTTTTTATATTTGATGAGAGAAATAATAATATCAGTTATGTCTAAATTAATTAAGCTTTTGAGGTTTCCATGGGTTCTATTTTCTTCAAAGAGATTAAGAGATTTGCAGGTTATTTTTATGTCTTGTTATTTGTATCTAATTTATTTAATAATAATTTTACATACTTATGCTGAATACAGATATTTAATAATAATCTTATCAAAGAAATTTTATTAAAAAGAAAAATGCAATGAATTTTTTACGCAGACTTTATCTCGTTTAAGCAACATAATTGTCAAATCATATTTCAGTCGCCAATTGAGATCACGTAACTTATTGAGACATCGGTGTGTTTAATGCGCCGTTACGTCACGCTTCGTGACTTTTGTAGTAACAAATCGGGACGGCATTGTGCATGAGTTTCCACCACGGTACTACAGCCCACATGCGTGCGAATGCCATTAGCATAACCAACAAGCTCAACACGACGCCCCGCGCAGGACGCAAACGCGCCGAACACAGAACATTGTTAGCTACATGTGTAAAGTTTGGGAGGGAAAAGAGATGCGTGAGGAACAGCAACGAATTCATGAGAACATACCAGGTGTATTCCACCAGTTCTTGATCTTCTAAGCCACGTGTTGACATATTCTTAACCCGGGAATACTCACACTTTCGTCGTATTTCTTCATTTCTCATTTATATTTTTCAATCTGTTGACATCCTCGCATTTTTCTTCTTCTATACACACACACATTTTCTTTGATTCTTTTAAAGAGTAATAAAACAGGCGCTTATATTCCCATTTATGAATGTAGTAATCGATTTGACAAGTGTCAATATAAAATATTTAATATCATAAATTTTTCAATCATCAATTTCAGATGATTTGTGTAATTAATTTTTGTAATGCAATAAAGTTATGCATTTCAATTCTGTACATGGAAAAAATAGCTAATTATTAGAATAGTATAGTGTTGTTGGATCATATAACTATAGCATTTTTAATCATAATTCTGTCATTACAAAAAAAAACATAATAGAAAGTTATTTTTATTTTTGTAATTTCTATTTTTTATTATTAATTTATTAATTTGTGGCAATATATATATATATATGCAAGTGCAAAAACATGTTTCACTTAAAATTATTAGAGCATTAATTTTAAAGTTACTTGAAATTACGTTAGTATTGATTTAAATCCGCAATTTTCATTCACATTACTTAAGACTAATTATAAATATGTTAGCAACTAATAGCAAATATATCTTCAATATTTCTATTGTTCTGTGAGTATAAGCAAACTAACACTAATAACAGAATTTGAGAATTAGAAACTAATTGCAATTAACTCATGAGTTTTCTTGAAATACAGAAATACTACTTTCTAACATAGACAGTTTCTTCATTTCAGACGGTGCTATTATGTAATGAGAGCGCACATCCCCTTTATTGTTTACGAGCGTAAGCTTCTTAAATTTGTGTTATTTTCATCCGATGTCACAAGATGAATGGCGTGCGGGTTTTCTGGCAACAACGGCGTATCCGAGAAGAAACTAGAGTAGAGAAATCGAGAAAGGAGATGAAGCAAGGATATGAGGGAAGACTTTATTCTCCGCCTCCCCTCCTTTTCCAAGAAAAAGTTAGAAGTTGTTCTTGAAGAACGTCGTTCGAGACGATGAGCGGCACGTCGCTACCATTTTGCCCCCATATATCGCCCCCTCTACTTTTGTTCCCACTGTCTTCTCTTTTTTTTCCGCGCGTTCCACGCGACGCCTTCAGGGCGCCGTGTCTTGTTATCCGCGTGATGTATGGTGCACTAATTGCACTACGGCGAATAGCGACCGAGTTGCGACGAAATCGATCACATAACTATTCGCGCACACTTGCTTACAGCGATCAAAATTTGCTGGAAAATTATTTCATAAATCACATTTAATGTGAACGTTTATAATAAAAGGCTGATGAATTGACAACTTGATTCGTTTTTTCGACCAAATTTATATTCGAGATTGTATTCATTATAAAAATAAAGAATGATTTTTTGGTTTAAAATATTGTCTTCTATAAATTGCCGGGAATGTCCTCTGCCGCCATGGTTTTGGTTTTGCGTCCGACTACGAGATCCCCCTCTCTCTATTGGCCCTACTTCCTTAGTCCGTCCGTCGGCATTCGTGATTTATCGCAACGGAAAATAGGAGAAATAACAAGGGATGTTGGCTGCGTTATATACCTCGCTCTCTATCTCAGAATAAAAATGTACTTTGGACCCGCAAACCTGCGCTATGACCGTATATAGTTTTCGAATATAGAATTAACGTCTGCTTCAGAAAGTTGAAAATATTTGTTGATGATTAGAAATTAATTTCTTTAGCTTTTATCTTCTCAAATATTTGATTTTTTTATTTCTTAGCAAATTATGTAAAAATTCAATTATAAATTGTAAAAGAATAATAAAAAATAGATATGTATGTACATATATAATGGAATATAATAAAACTTTTTTAACAAAAATTTTATGATTTAATTTATCTAGAAGTAACATTTTTCTAATAATATTTTTCACATACAGAATTGTATATATTCCTTAAAAAAACAACTATTTTATAATTATTCTTATTCTTTTGCAAAACATTCAAACAACATAAAATAAATATATCTATCTTTGATTCAAACAACATGTTGAAAATATTATCTTGCATTAATTTATGCAGATAATAATATTCAGTACATAATCTAAATTTTATTTCACTAATGTAAATTTTTTACTAATCATTTCTGGGCTGTATCTAACCATATGCATAGGGTATCAAAAATTTTTTACTAATTGTTTTATTAATTAATAACGAACAAATTTATGAGATGCAAATCTCATTCTCATCGATTTTGGAACGCCGATTTTAGACACGGAAGTAAAATTTAGACACGGGAAGAGAAGCGAGGTCAAGGGATACGTAGAAGCTTGTTTTTTCGTCATATTAACTTCGCCTTTTATATTCCAGCTTGTGCAAAGGAAATCGGGGAAACTTTGTGTCATTGTGAACCGAAAAAAGAAAGTTAAAATCTCATGAGAGCATTGTTGGTTGCGTCAACGTTGCGAGCTATCCCTCTTCTCCCTTTTCCTTTTTCTTGGCTAACCGAGACATCGTATATAATATCAAAATTTATGACTTATTGTTAGGCTGGTATTCGTATGGTTCGTCTGAGCTTTTTCTTTTTCACTTCTTTTTCCTTTTGCAATTTATTTTTTATATCCTTTTATGGATCTTCTTGTGCATATTTTGCATCGTGTTTCTTTGAAGTATTGTGTATATATATATATATTTTTTTTTTCTATCCTAATATTCTATTTGTTTTGTCACTATTTAATTAGCTAATTTATTTCCAGGAAGATAGACAATTATTTACATCTTAAGCGACTAATCAACACATTGCACGGAAGTTATCTGAATACAAATGATTCGTTTCATCTGACCGCTCATCGATGTCCTGATATCGAAAGTTAAACTATGCTTATTAATAACAGACTCATGAGAACGGCCACACATGCGGAGTAGTTTGCGTGCTGCGGTAATCAGTATAATGATCAGCGGCCGAATTGACGTATCGCCAGGATAATATATATGACGGCATATGGCGGCAGATGCATTGCGCAGCGTGACGTGTTCTAACGCGTCATTGATAGCCCTCCGCTCCTCTTCCCTGTCCCCTTCACCCCCTTCCTCCTGTCACTCTGCCACCCTCCATCAAATTTTCCTATCACCCCAGACTACTCCCTTCATTTCCTGCCTCGACGATCTCCCTGCCTGCCCCTGTACTGGCTGCCTCTTCCTCCTCCCTTGAGTCGTGAACGGAAGGGACGTAATACGAGCGAGGGGGATTACGGCCAACCAGCGTCGTTGCTTTTAGGGATAAGAATTCTATCGGTATCGTACCTCAAGTCCTTTTTTGCCGATATTTCGATGGAAATAACATAGTGAGAGAAATATCGCAATGTCGACAGTTGAAGAGAGAAATGTGTTAATTGTTGTTAATGTTATTTTTTTCTTAGGCCGATTGGAAATGAGAAGTCAATCAAATTCGCGCAAATATTTATGTAATTTCCAATGAAACAGATATAAGAGTACGTTTTAAATAAATTCTTAAAATCAGTAGTTTTTCATAATTTCGAAATGTAATACATTAATGAATTATATTTCAACATTATATTTTGTTATAAAAAATAAATAATTTTGATAGAAATAATTAATATAAATATGCACGAAAATTGACAAGTTAAATCAGTGTATATTTGTGAGCACTTATAAAGCAAAGTGGAGCTAATAAATTATAACATATTGACATAATAATATTAAAAAGCTATCATGGAAACCTTGTTATTAGCCGATTAAAAGATGAAAAAAAAATATTCTAGATTTTTTTTTTTTTAGAAAATTCTAACATACTACGTCTTGAAAGAATTTGATCAGCACATTGATAAAATTTGTTGACGTGCAAGAAGAAAAATGGAATTGAGATACATTGTTGAACACCAGAAACGATTAAAGAACCACCAACAGCCAGGCCGTTATAAGAAGTTGGATAAACTGCAGTTAATATTGGAATCTGTGTGTTTTTTGCATCGACCGCACAAGCCGCCTTGAAATCTACTGCATCATCAATTACAATTAGGAGCGGTTAGCGAATTACCAAACGTTTCAAGCACGCAGTGCAGATATATTCCACGCTTCATGCGTGACTTGATAAGAGCTTTCGCATAAAACGTAATTTTGCATCAGTTAATTTTGCAAATTAAATTTAATCTTGTTAAAAACTTAATCTTCTACTAAATAATTTTGTTTACAAATTGATTCAGTGCATTTTATTTAATGTAATGTATAAAAACCGGTTGTTACCAATAAGAATATTTTTGTTTTTTAATGAGTATTAAAAATTATATGAATAATTGCATAATATTGGATATTTCTATATAGAAATCTCTATCTTTCTCTTTATAAATTGTAATTTCAGAATCAGTTACTTATCAACATATTCATAACAATTACGTGTCTTAAAAATATAATATTTTCTCTTGTATCTCTCTAATTTAATACAAAATGATTAAATAATCACACATGATTAGCCAAAATTTCACAAAAAAATTGCAATAGATATTACTTTGTCGATCGTGCTTTATCAATTATAGTCATGTCAATTTTGATGAATACGCGAAAAATAAATAACGAATTGTGACAAAATCATTGATCGACTGCTATGGGTTTTGTAATGTGACGCTCGAAGCATTTTATACACTATGATTCGACGTTAATTAAAATGTCATTATTTCTCGCATATTTTACGATTTATCATAATTTTGTCATTTGTCAAGCATATATTTTATAGAAAATTTCTTCTTAATAGGAATAAGCTGGATATTTATATTCAAATATTCTTGATTTTAAATTATTGAGTTATATCGAACAGTGTCTTAATATCAAATGTGTTTCCTAATAGAATACGACTATAAAAATTGCATCCTTTATTTATTTAATTTGAGTTAAAATCAATTCTATATAATAATGTTATGATTCATATTTAATACTAATTCTAATACTATGATTCATATTTCAAAATTGTTTCTGCGATGAAGCATATCATCGTTAACGTTTAATAACGTTCAAGATCAATTAAAGCCATTTGATTATCCGCTCACCTCCGTCGCTTCTTTTTCCGTCGCCTTCGTCGGCGAGGTCGCCTTCTAGTTTCCCCCCTGTTCAAGGGGGTAGTTGTTCTCCCCTGTAGTTTCAGGGCCGTTGCTGCTACGCTAAACTCGACTTGTTCCCCTGCCTCGCTTCTTCCCTGCACCGGGGGCCTTGTCTCCGCCCCGGCGCTGGGCCCCGTCGTGGCTGGTACTTCCCTTCACACACCACCTTCTCGGAAGTCTTTGTCCACGAAGAGCGAACAGATTCGCCAACAGTCACCGAGCCAGGTACGACGGGAAACTGCGTGGGATCAGAAAAATCCAACACCGTCGACGAACCATGTGTCCTTCGAGTAGACTCACTGTCTAATGGATAGAGTAACCATGTGAGTCCATTCACCATCACCCTTTTCTCACTTTGCCTTCGCGATACTTTTGCACACAATCCTACGAACTGCAGGAGTCACACAAAATACTTGGAACGCTTACTCTGACTTGATCCGAATGATACTGGTTACGTACTGAGATTGTCTTAAAATGATATTGCTAAATCGCAATAATTTATTGATTGATAGAGCTGCTTGCTGATGAATAACGATAAAAAATAAGCGAGCAATCGACTTAGCGCAACATAAGGCGGATCAGATCATTCGAAATTATCCTCATCTACGTTGCTCCTTTATTCGGATGAAATGTTGACAAAAGCTTCAGTTACTGGTTAGACTTCTTCAAGACATAACGAGGGTAATGCTTGCTCGAGATCATGAACAATGCACTTATATTCAATGAGTTGCAATTTAACATTGACCTACAAGATTTATAACGTCCAAGATCTACAATGTAACGTAGTCTTAGAACGTTTCTTTATCAGTATTACCACGAAGTCGAGTTTCGTTTTCCAAATTAAATTTCCTCGGCCTTGTATTGTTTAAGATATAACGCGGAAATCAATGATGAAGCAGTATGAATCGTCAATAAACGAGAATGTTTGTATTTGCGAGGATCTTCTCATGATATCACACTTCCTTCTAACCATTCGATAGTCTCGTTAATATACCGCTTCAGCTTGCGCTAAAGCACAATGATCCCGGAAGCTTTCTCAAAGAAAGACCAAGAAAATAAATATCGATCCTTCAGGATCTGTTAACTGATACTTGATCGTGCCGAATCGGAGTTTGTTTGTCTCGCCACCGCAGGTCCTCCGGATTCGTTGTCGCACTTCAAGGTGTACCGCACGTGTGTCGCGTCGCACGAAAGACCGTAATTTCGGACGATATCATTCGTCACCGAGCGTATTCCGAGCGCAGCATCCCGTCCACGATTGACAGTCCTTACCGGGGCTTGGTGCGTGTCGGCCAGCGTCGGGACGGTTCTCGGCTCGCCGATACCCATGGAAAACCGCGGATGGTGCCGCGGTGATGTATATCTTAAGCGAGAGATGCGACGACTCTGATCCGCGAATTCCGCCCGCTCGGTTTCGCAGCCTCCGACCGGCGGGACCGGAGCGCCGCGACGCAAAGCGCCCTGTGCACATGCGTTAAGCTTCACTCCCCCGATACACCCGTATTCCCCTTGGCCTACCTCCTGCTCTCGGTTCTCTTGACGCCCCCGTGATCCAGCATCGGTGGTGGTTGTGTACAGCACCACGAGAGTCCCTTCTCGCCTGCGTCCGTCTTCGGGACACAAGGAGAGACTCGAGGGGTACCGCGGGATACTCTCGAAGTATCTACCATATATATATATAGTCACGCCGTTTCTCTCTGCGTCAACAAGGATAGTAGATTACGCCTCATTGGCGTTCTTTCTTTATTACGTTACACAATTCCAACTAGATTTTTATATCGAAGTTAAATGCTAAATGAATTTAAAAGTCTTAAAAGTTTCTTGCCTAAAGCCTCTACGTTTTTATGTTTGGAATGAGTGGCAAATCATGTTCTAAATTAGAATTGTAACAGTAGACTTAAGATAAATTAATGGTAGTAACAACGACACCCAATGCGTATTAAAATTAGGACATAATATATTTCGTCTTTTTATTTTTTATTATAGAATGATATACGACGGTTGTTTTCGTCAAGATATTAAATTACGTTTAATCATTTAATTTATTGTGCGTGTATTCGGTTGAGGGAGAGCCAACTCGAAGAACTATATCTATATCTCACAAATCTATTTCTTCGTTCAACTAATTTTAATCTCTAGAAATGCTCAAAATAGCATTGCTGACGCTAACGAAACCGTCATCCTCACGCGCGCATCGCATCCACGTGCCACTCATTCAAGCTTTCATCAATCGCAAACGTACGCGATTCGAATTGAATGCCGAGCTTTCGAACCTCGGAACGTGCACAGCCTACAGCGCTGAAGGCCGTGAAGAAAATTGCAGAAAATCCGTCCATGCTGTAGAAAACGGCTGACGGATTCGATCGTCAATCTTTCAACGGTAGTCGTAATCCTATCAGACGACTACCAGCATCGAATCGGATAACTCGGATAAAATACTTAAATATTTTTTTGAAAAGATGCGTTGCAAGCATATGACAGCGAAATATATGCCAGTTCAATCATGCATACATATAATCTCTCTATATTTACATTAATATTTTTTTATTATTAAAATATACAACTTTACACAAAAAATTTTTTACTTCCAAAACTTTCAAATAGATACTGTTTTTGTACAAATCATAAAGACATGAGAATAGTTCAACTATAACAAATCCGATTGAAATCTGACAAATCTAATTATTCAATTATGACTTATTACGGAACAAGGTATAATTGATGGTGTTACGCAATCTGAATGACTATTATGTGCTGCGGTAAAACACAAAGCGCATATAAATAGTACGTTACATTAATAATAGTTTTTGTTCCATTCCGTCGAAATATTATTAGCATACGTTCTTTACAACGATATTAATCATATTTATTTATAAGTTTTAAATCTTACATCACAATTTGTGTAATATAAAATCAAATAGACTACTGCTGACAAAGAAATATTTTATTATATTAGTGTCTACAATACTAAAATTTATTGTACAGTTTGTGAATAATTATATGCCAATTTTTTTCCAAATCATATTTCCATGTAAAAACTGTGTATAAGAAAAGAACGTGAATCTAAGATGTACAAAAACGTATTTTCGGAACGCGGAGCTGCTATTGTAAGTTTAACTCACTGAGAGAGATTTAAGGGACATCGAAAACGCTAAATTTTCGGACAAGTGCGGTAATCGTCTTACGGATCGCAAGAAATTAACGAGACACTAAGTTGTAGAGAATACTGAGAGCGTAGGGAGGTAACATCGAGAAATCACAAACTAGGCAGCTACCAAGGCAGCAAAAGTTCGCACGTTGGTAGGAAAGAAAAGAAAAACAAGGAGAGAAATTTAAAGAACGGCAACGAAGTAGATAAAGAGAGGGAAGGCATAAACCAACGGGCAGCGGCCGTGAAACAAAGCAGGAGTTGCTGGCCGTGTAATTGAACTTTTTGTTACTCGATATTCTTTTTAAAAGCAGCAAGTAAAGCAGGATTTTCTTGGTTTAATCGAGATCTTGAGCTACTTATTGAACACTGTTTATACATTATAAATGCGACAAATCTGATTTAAAGATCGACATTTATTGTTAAAAATTATTCTCAAAGGATAATAGTTTATTAAAAATTCTGCTAACGATAAGAATAATACATATATTATCATCAATGATAAGAATAATATTCAATATAAATTTACGCCAAAGTTTGCCGTATATTTCCAACGTTATAAGTCGAGATATATGATGAAATCGCCATCAATAACGAAGACGAAATCGTCAGCAGTAAGAAGCAACCAACCGTTTATTTGTCCAGTTAGCTTTCGATTGCAGACGCATTGGGGCTACTACCATGCCCTCGTCTTGGGCAGTCTCGCGCGCGCGCGCGCGCGCGCGCGCACACACACACACACACACACACACACACACACACACACACACACACGCACGCACGCACGCACGCACGCACGCACGCACGCACGCACGCACGCACGCACACGCGCGCGCGCACGCACGCACACACACACACACACACACACATGTTCATACGCCCATACGCGACACGCGGACCCCTTCTCATAATCAGTAATCTCTTCCTCCTTCTACTTCTTTCATAGGCCACACAATTGTATGATCTCACGATCGTAGATATACTTAGCATTCGTTTACAAATGATTCAGAGATGGTCGCGCGAGTGTGTGCTACCAGAACTACGTGACCCAGTTTGTTGACGAAGAACGTAATAACAGCATTTGCGTGAAATAAACAGAGCTTTGTAATAATTGAAGAATTGAAGTTTCGATTGCTATCTTATTGTGCCATTCGATAATTGATTGTCCATATTTTTTATATCTCATTCTAACGCAAAATAAAATAAAATTCTTATTTCGCATGAAATTTTAACATAACTAAATACTTGAAAAAACGGATAGCTGCATATTTATAAATGCTAAAAAAGCAGTATTTAAAAAATTGTTCATAGTTTAAAAATATGACAAAAACGCCATCGTATAACGAATAATATTGGGTTTTATTTTATGAATAGTTATTATAATATTCAATCATCAATTATTCAATATCATTATGATGTAAGACTTCGATATTATCTGCAATAAAATTGTAATTAATACAAAATATTTTATTGCCAAAGAAACATAAGAGAATATAAAATAGTTAGAATTTTCATCGTTTTCAAGTAGTCTTAAATTAAAATTCCATGCAAGTATCTTTTTGGATCTGCAGTCTACGTGCCAACGTAGCGATATCGTTTTTCCGTTATTCGTGCAGAGTGAAGCTTGTCGAGTCGCTTCTATTTTACGAAAATTGCGATTTAAAAGTACGAAAGTTAAAACTGAATATATAGATATTATTTGAATATTATATTTAACTAATTGTTGTAAAGCAGTAATTACAATGATTTAAAAATCAATGTGTGTGTGTGTGTGTATATATGTGTGTGTGTGTGTGTGTGTGTGTGTGTGTGTGTGTGTGTGTGTGTGTGTGT
>JANQDE010000002.1:4346209-4372690 GCA_037157785.1 Cephalotes varians | reverse complement strand
TGTAAATAAGATATTCTACCATTTTCACTCAATATAAAAAATACATAACTGTTACAAAAATTTTTTAAAGATATTACCGAAATGAATGTTTTTTGTAGTTTTTTTTTAAATTAGCATAGAAAATCGCAAGAAAATGATAAATAAAATAGCTGCAAATGAGAGTATGCGTATGTATAATGTGTATGAATATACGTTTTTCACGCGTCACCGACATCTCGTGAACGTCGGGTAGAGTATACGCATAAGGGAAAATTTAGCCCTATAGTAGAGGAAATTCTCTGCGGGAGTAGCCCATGGAAGCGGAGCCAGAGAAGTTTCGCTTCAAGAGCGTGACGGGGGTGGAACGAAGGGTGGCATGGAACGAACGGAACCGAGAAACGCTGGTGAAGGAGGACGCCGGGAGAGAGAAGCGGGCTGACGACTCGGGGGTGGGCTAAGGGGGTAGGTGAGGGGATGAACCAGAGTTGGAGCGATGGCAGAGTATTGATTTAGTGGGTTTCACCGTCTCCTTCTATTTGTCTCTCTCGTTCTATATCTCCACGTCTCCACTATCTACAGCCACGTAGAGCGCATCAGCTCATTGTTTCGATGCTGCCGTTTCTTAACTGGTACGTTCTATTTTTTTTTGAAAAATATGAATAATCTCAATAAAGGATGGATGCTCCGGTTAATGATTATTATTTATCATATTTTCAAAATTTCCCTTAAGGCACATTATTCGCAGAATTATTAATTATATAAAGAAAGATTAATGTTTTTATGATGACGTTATGGTATAACTGACAGTATACAATAAATACGTGTTGCAATATTCTTATAGCAATTATGTTAAATCTATTCTAAAATATTCGGTAATATTACACACCTTCAGCAAATTAATGACACTTTTTTTGAGTTTTAACTACATTAATATTACATAAATTACACTCAAAAATGTTGCTGAAAGTTCAATAGATATATGTATAGATTCAGAAACAGTTATCGGTTGAATAATCCGTGATCAAGTGGAACATGAAACCGGTTTTGAAAACGAGTCAAGTTCAGGATATATAAATCGTAATGTATCTCGATACATGTACGAAACGTCACATTTTCACGGCAAGAAGCCGCCATGCCGCATTCAATTTGCCGGCAAGGCAAGGTCATTTAAATGCGAAATTTCTTTGCCGTGCGACAAATGTTGTCTCAAGCATTGATGAATATGTAAACCGTTTGTTCAGGTGAATGCTAAACTACAAGCAGGCGGTAACATATCGACCGGTGTCGTTCTAGCTAACAAATATAATATATACAATATGCAAATTAAATAGCGGAAAATCGATCTAACAGTGTTGTAATTTAAAATGGTTATTACGATACACAGTGTGTACGCTTTAATTATGATATTTTATGTCTAATGCAATTATATTATGTAATTGATAATTTATAACAAAAAAATGTATAATAGCTTCCGTTCTTTCACTATGGATAATTCATGTATATGAATATTGTCTTAGTTATAAAACACATAGATTAAGAAAAATATGTTGCAATTATATAATGATCTAATTAATGATAGTCGTAACACCCAAGTAACAGTTTAGAGCACACGAGGAGGGAAACCGAGATACTATCTCCATATAGTTAAGAGGTGTTTACAACTTCAGGCAGTGAATCTGTGGGTAAGTGGTGGAGAAGATGGCAGTAAATATTCCTTGGATGCTACTCCTTCCTACTCTTCTTCTCTATCCTTTTTCCACCGTCGATTTCCTTCTTCTTTCCTGCTCAAGCATGTTCCCCCCTTCGTTCCGGCCAACCGGGACAGCATCTTCCTCCGCATCGCGGAATTCCAATTTACTCTCGTGCCTTCTTTCATCCTCGATCGTGGAGCACGGTTCAAAACGAAAACACCCAATTGATTGTGTCTCCAGTACCCTCGCATGCCATTTCTCTTTGAACGAATTACGAAAGATTTACCTTCCAAAAACGTTTTTAAACGATTAAAAGTTTATCTTTTAATCTGCTCACGAAATATAGATAATAAAAATTCACATAATTAAACATTATTCAACTTTATTTTAGATTTTTGATTAAATTAATCAATTAACCCATATATAATACAGCTATGTTTTGAATAAATACAGTATTTAAATTTATAATAATATTCGAGGAATGGATAACTAATCTAATCCTTGAGATTTAAATAGTTATATTTGACATCATGATGAAAAAAGAACTCGCTTTAGAACATTTGTACAAATTTAACTGAGAAAATAATCTGATGTAAAATGCGGTCGAGAGATTATATTTTTAGAAATGGCGACTTGTATATTTGACCTTTTCAAATAGGAACAAATATCAAAATGAAAGTTGTTTCTGGATCTGATAAATTTTGTCCTTTATCTCGGCTATTCTCAAAGGAAGAACAAATCTCTCCGGACCAGTTTACTCCGGAAAAGTAGAAAATTGATTTTACGTCGCAGATCAGAAAAATAATTAGGAGATTTTTCTTAAGCTTTTACATATAATATGAATTAAATGATTTAAATATATCAATCAAATCAATAATTGTAATGATAAGTGCAGATATTCAACCATATACATATTTGTAACATTTTTATAATTATTTTTTATTTATATTAATTGAAACACAAATTTTATTAACTTAAAATTTTGAAGAAATTAAAAGTCAAATGCACGAAAATAAAACAGTCGCATGTGTGTGTTTCATCGTACTACTTTCAAGATTATTATAATGAAACTGTTGAGTTTAATATGAAATTGTTATATAGAATTGTTGATAATACCAATCAAATAGATTGTTATTTGTAAATGTTAATACATCTCAAAAATTTTGCAAAAGTTAGATTAAATTTAAAAAAATTCACATACATACAGAACTTCGGAAAAATGTTATTATACACACACACACACACACACACACACACACACACACACACACACACGCGCGCGCGCGCGCGCGCGCGCGCGCGCGCGCGTACAATATATATATGTACATAACAACAGAAAATATTATAAATAATATCAGTAATCATTCTAAAACAAATAATATAGATAGAAATTATTCGCATACAAAAGATGATAGAGAAACAAAAACAATACGATATATCTCTGATGGAAATTGAAAAAGAAAACGGAGAAAGAGAAATGGAGGGAGGTATCGCAGAGGGATGAGAAAAAAGCGTTGCTGTCTGCAGCCTCGGCCGATATGGAGGAGAGAAAAGGATGGGACTACCGCGTAGACTGGAAATGAAAGAGCTCAGCCCCGAACGGGCGATAATTCATTCCTGAACCGAACGAGGCAGCTGAATCCGGCGTTGCACACGTGCACGATTTCGTGGAATGGGCGGCGCTTTACGTGAAAACTCGCGACTAGTGATATCAATGGCTATAGAATCCACGCTAGATTCGCAAAATAGAAAAACAGTATTTTTTTTGGAAATATGACACAATTTGTATTTAGAGCGCAAAATCCATATCGCAAATTGTATTTAGAGTGCAATGTGTGTGGCCTTGTACAATTTTATTAATTTTTATCTATATCTACTATCAATTAAAGATTTCGCTACATATCTTTAAGGATATTCCGAATTTTAGATAAACATATATAAAGGATACTAATCAATCTTTATAATATTTTTTTCTTAAAAAAAAATTTTATTAAATAATTTCGAAGCGTGCGCATCGAATGTACATTAACAACATTAAAAACAAATAAACATTTTTGTTACGCGTCACAATTATTAACGTTGCTTCTTAACAAAATCCTAAGTTTGTACGAATACTAAGTTTTTATGAAAAATCAGATGTAAGTACATTGATTTTATTGTAGCAAAGAGAAGCATTACTAGAAGAGTTTAAGTATTTTCCGTTCGTGATTCTTCCGCGGGAAGAATCAGTCATATATGAAACGATGTGGAGAAAAAGTGAAACTCACTTTTGTGTCAGATTTGTTTTTCCGATTGTCGGTGAAACTTAAGGGAATACCTTCATGGTTTCGATCCTTGTAGTCAACTTTCACTGCCATAAAAATATAAAAGCGTCGTCGTTCTGGCATGTTACGTAAAAGAGCCAGTATGCACATAGGACATAATACAATTTATGTCCTTCAAGCGAAAATCTACGTTCTTTTTTCATGTTCAATCAATTGATTCAAAAAAACTTAGAAAGACTAAATTAAAAAAACAAACTTAGGAAAACAAAATTCTAAATATAAAATTCAGTTCTCTTGCATAATAATACTTAAAAAATATTTAAAAAATAGTACTTGCAAAAAAATAACAAACGTTATAATATACCATATAAGTATCGTATTTAATCTTACATTTATATCTATTTAAAGAATAATAGAGCATTCTTGAAAGATGTTATTGCATATTTTGTGTGGAACAGGCTTTTAAAAATCAGTTATAGATCAGTTATATATTTGTATAATTTTTGATATAGAGTGTACTCTTGAAGATTCACCCCTACGAAAGCTAAAGGAAGTAAAGGAAATTTTGGCTCTAAGCATAGCCAGCAAAAGAGCGGGCAGTCAGCGTAAAACGGAAAGCAAGATTTAGATGTCATCCTCGTGACTTTTCTTTTACTCCTCCCGTATCGTACCAGTTCTCTCCCTGTAAGACAACCAAATGCTTCTTCGCCCAACCTTCTAAAACCTCTCGTCAAATGACTTATTTAAGAAAGGTACTCATCAAGAAAAATACAGCGCCCTGATGAAGTTATTATAATTTTCCAACGAAATCTATTACGGTGTAAAATTCTAAACATGTGAGTTCTAAATACAAATAGAATTCGACATAAAGACTTTTTACTTAAATTTGAAATTAATTTTAAAAAATTATTTTCATAACAATGCATGTAGTCAAACAGCTTTAGTCTTTAGAAAATTCTTTTTTTTAACATATACTAGCAAAAAATTTGATAATCGTAGCAAAATTGTACAATAATATCTCTCTATAAAATGAACATTTTGTTTTCTAAAATTTGATAATCGTACAAGCAAAATTGTACAATAATACCTCTCTATAAAATGAACATTTTGTTTTCTAAAACAGTATTTTTTATGGTTATATAAGAGTATTATAATTTTCTCACTAAGCATAAAAAAATTTTAAAGTGCTTTCAAAAAGTCTTTTCAGAAAGGAAACCCTAAATTTTCTACGAATAGGATTAGCAACATCCAATCAGACGCAACATTGAAAGGGCGGGTTTTAATTAAAATCTTCTTGGAGCCAGGCTATACTAATGTAAGTCCACGACTGAGAGATACCGCATATAAGAATAGAACATGAAGAGATTTCCCTATGACTAGAATTTCTAAGTGGTTTGCCAAATTAATGAAAAGAAATATGAAGTTATAATAACGACAATGTTTTGCTTTAATTAATGTTCATAAATAAAATTAATATGAACTCCGTTAATTAATATCCATATTCAATTATTTCATTCATAACAATTTAATTTTTAGTATTAAAAATAAAAATATGTAAAATGGCTCATTTAAAAAAAGAAAAGAAGATTAGTATTTAATTTATAATAATCTTCAAATTATAAACGTATTTTTCATAGGTCATAGATCATAGTAGTGAAAAATAAACAAATTTGCATGTCATTTGTTATTTAAATAGTGATTGCTGTTTTTGACTTTCATATTTTTAACTTTTAATGAGAGAAACGACATTGACATATTTAAATAAGGCAATGACGCATTTAATATACGGTCATTTTGTAGATATCAAATGTGATTTTATTATGCATATATTTTACTATTTTATTATTAATCAGTAATTAAAAATCTTGAAAAAAATCGGTTATTATTGACATAAAATTAAGTAAAATAAATCTTATAGTTCCAGATAAAGAAACGCTCTGACATTTAAAAATTATTTTTACTTCTTTAACTTTTTTTCTTTATTTTTGTATATTTAGGGTAAAATTACAATAAAATATAAAATGTTTTTTTTTTAAACATATCTCTAATTCTTTAGAAACAAATTTTTTTTAAATTAAAACGATGCGCCTTAGACATTTTTCTTCTTCGTTTTCTGGATTTTCTTATCCATAATTTTGCAGAATGCAACTTCCATAATATAAAACACTAGTATTGTACATTTATATGTATACTTTTATTTTCTTTTTTATCTAGCCATATTTTAAATCTATTTAAAGAATAGTAAGTAATTCCAGTAAAGAAATCTTTAAAATTCTGTTCGTGAACAGAATTTAGAAATATTCAAGGTTAAGTGCCAGTCAGCCAATACAAAATCTTCATAAGTGGAGCTATAAATTTATCATGGTCTGAACACCAAGCCTATATTTACTCTATTATACAGGCTCGTTTTTATAAGCCGTTTACGTTTAACAGCAAATAATCGTTTAGATGCCGCGCCATGATACGGGTCATAAATTTACCAGCACCCATGGCGTTTGAGCTGTGTTATGATGGAGCGGGATATGCGCAGGTCAGTACCACCTTTATTTTCAGCGGGATATAGAAGGTGGCAGCACCACGGAAACAGCTGCCACGCGCGGATAGCGGCCTTGAGATAGAATTACACTGCCATCTGCTGTATTTTGCTGGAAGGTCGAATACCTTTGGGTTCCAGCAAAATTGGGTAGAGGGCTTTACTTCATTTGGCGGGAAAAACAATAATCTTCGAATTTTTGAAACTTTATACATTGATTTTATCTATACATTTTTGAGACTTTATTTATTTGAAACCTAATCTGTATATTGGGAAGAATGTTGCACTAGAACTGGATTTATATCAATAGTATTGGATTTATATCAATTTTATATTACAACAAACATATTAATATAAGCAAAAATCTATCAATAAAAATAAATAAACGTATACATGACAGAAAACTGCTAATTAATAAAATAATAAATGTAATTCTTATATAATTATGTATAATAGGTATAGTTTGTGATGTGATTAACTTCAAATACATATTTATATGAATCACACGCAAAAATGCTAATACATTATTGTTTATTATTTGTATCGTCTGCATATTCTAAGCAATATACGAACTTATCAATATTATAACATAAAAAGTAGTTATTACTAGTTTATGAGATAGAACATTAAAATTTTCTATTACTATATATTAAGTAAATATATATATTTTTCACACACTAAATTTTAAAATATATTTTTGATTATATATTATGTTTTTAAACAACATTATAATTTTCTAAAAATATGTATTTTTATATTAATATTTATAAATAGATAGTTATCTACAAAATTCAATATGAATAAGAGGCCAACGATTGTTAAACACATATTTCTTATATCTTTCACTTCATTATACTAACTATTCAATTTCCGTGACTGTGAATTTCTACATATTGGACTTTATCTATATATGAATCCAATTTTCATTAGACATTTTCACTTGATTACATTTTTCTGATATTAGATTTAACTGTACTTGCTTCCGAACAAATTAATTAAAATATATTTTTTGAACCATTGACTTAATTTATTGTACCTTAAAAAAAAAAAATGTTTTTATTTCTACTATTTAAATAGACGATAATGTTTCTGATTTTTAACATGACTTTTGTTCTGTTTATCATATCACTACATATTGTATCATTAATGTTGAAAACTTAGTAAAGTCAAAACGTTTGTTTACTCAATTATTTGAAAATAAATTACATTTTTATTCTATTAAACTTCTTATTGCTCTCACATTGCCGTTTGGCCGTTAATCCTTCTTTATTGCTATAATGAGTATATAATGAACATATAGCATGTAATGAGCTTACCTTATTTATTACTTTAATGTTTAATGTTTATAATTTGCATTATCTAAAACATAATTTATTTTTAAGTACTTATTGATAATCGAGTAACATTTAAATTCTACTTTTTAGTAACGCTTTTGCACAGAAAAATTTAATTTAATTTTCTCTGTTTTGGAATACTAAAGTCATCATACAAAAAGTGTAACAAAAAAAATTAGACTTTTATTAATTATATTTTTAAATTTATAGAGTATAAATACATATGAAAAATACTAAATATTTTTAATACTTTATAATTAGTTTTTTTATGTATATATAATTAGTGTTTTTATGTATATATAAAACAAAAATAAAATTAAAAAATGTTATTTTTGGAAATAACTGAAAAAAATTTAATGCGATTACTTAAAATATATTTATATCATTTTGTAATTTCGCTAATAAAAGATTCAAAATTAAGAAGTGTGTGCGACACATAAATATCCAAAGCGAACAGTCTTGTCATCGCAATTCCTTCATCGCAATTGGACAGCGGACTGGTGTGTGGCATTGCTTATCAATTACTCAAATCAATTGTTTGGTCTGTGAGTCTACTGTTCTTGTAATACTAATCAACTCCATAGTGCCTAATACCGATTCTTTCACCTTGTGCGCTCGTTTGGGTGGTCGGCGGATGGAGCCAGCAAGGTGCCAAGGTCTATTATTAGTGATGGGGTAGGGTAACGAACACGTGACGGCATGTTGCCATGAATTCTTGCTAAGAAATCTCGAACTGCGATCGGTTAAATATTGGTCCGATCCACCGAGTAACTGTTCCATAAGCAGGTGTATATAGACTGTTTCGTAAGAAGTTGCAAGTTTATCAAAGTATTTTTTGACAAATCCAACACATCGGTTTTTTTTTTATATATATTTAAAAAACTTTGTCTAAACTGATTAGGAAATTAGAATTTTGGGAAATTAAATTTTAGCAAATAAATAATAAAATCTTTACTTAATGTTCATATAGATTAATAGAATTTTATTGCCAGGCTATAGATGATAAAAAAATAAGAAAAAAGAGAAGTATCCAAAAATACAAAAATTAATAAATATTATATTCAATCAAAATTTAATTTTTTTCGTACATTGTTAATTATAGAATCAAAATATAAATAAAATATTGCATATCACGTTACTATTCATGAATAAAATTTTTTCAAAGAGAGGCAAAAGTGTGCAACTAGCGAAAACATTTACTGGGCGTTCCAGTGTTCGCATTTGGTTGATTATAAAATGAGATGATAAATGGCAGACTAGGCCTGAGCGTGCGAGTTTGGTTGGACAGGTAGTAATACTCTTCGTAAAGGCTGTAACTCATACCGCATCGAACCTCGAGGAAATTGTGATAAGACGATCAAGAGCAATAATCTGGAGTAAAACGCTGAGAAAGAATTAAGATGAAAGGCAGAGATCAACGACGACCAATTAGCCTACATAACCATTTTACGAGTATATCCGTCCCAGCCGTGGAAAAATAAGATTTAATCACGCTACGAAAAGAATGTATGTCTGTTTTCTCACGCATAGCGAACTTCCTCCCGAAACGAGCAGCCATGCGGTCTGTTACTCACGTGTGCGATGATAAACCCGTGCAATGATCTTAATTAGTTTGTTAAAATGCGTTAGATCATCCACTCACGCGAACTATGGCTAATCGAGATAACGCAAGTTAATTTACTTTTCCACAAATATTATTTAATGTGGCATTACTTCAGCAATTTTACATATCATTTAGATAATGCACATGTCATATTACTAAATTGAAAAATTTAACGTTTTTTAATCTATATATACATACATATATATATATATTTTTTTTTTAATTCATCCATTACATAATGCATAGAAATTAGCGTCAAATATCAGTGATTAAAGAAAATTATAAATTTTGTATGAACGAGGTAGGAAACTGCGTAGAGCATGACCGGTTTTCTGGTTCCACGCAGTCGAGATCCCTGAAACATTCGAGCACCACGCAGTAGTTCGCGCAATCACATTGCGCAGTAGATCGCAGAATAGATAAACACGACATCGCGCGGCGCTCGTGCTGTGGTTTTAACATCCAGCACGAAGAAATACAGAAACTACACTTAGCCGTTTCGCACATCGTTTCCTAGATCTCAGGAGAGAATAGCTTATCTCGAGCTATGCATCGAAGCGTTACGCTGTGACAAGAGCTATGTCTTGGATGCTCATTCCATGCCTCATATAAAGAATAGCGTTAAAATGGAGATTATTACGATATTATCTCGCTATCTGTCTTCTAACAAACAGAGATATATGTAAGTATACTAGAAATGACATTTTTTTAATAGATTGGTTTGTATAAATTAAAAAATGACAGCTACAGATAAAGTAATATCAATTTCTTCATTTGACATGAGATAAAAGAGAGATTTATATAAAAAAATGTTAAAAAAATCAAGAGAGAGAAAGCATATTCACGACATTATTTGATAACTGCATTTACATGACTTATGTTATGTCAAATTTTTCCATTTTAGTTAATTAATTAAGTACTTTTTAATGAATACTATATTTTGTAAATTCTAAAAATTTTTTTATTTGATATTATATTCGCTTAATTTTAATGTACTAGATAATTGATACTAGGTATTTCTATATAATTAATTTCTATATTTATCACATTAAAACGTAAATAAATACATAATTAAAATCTTGTAAACTTATACATTCGTAGTATTTATATGTAACATTTGATGTATAAGGATTTCTATGTTCTTTAAATTCTAAATCCCAAAATAATAAATGAGAAAGACGAGACTGCTAAATACTACTGAACAATTTCTCGTCGACCTACAGGAAGCAGGATGAAATAAAGAATGAGTAGAAAAAAATGCGTGACGTATGTGCCTATTTCAGCTAATAATCCCGTTATGGCCAGTTCGACTTTGCCTCGCGGCTGATAATGGATGCGTCAGAAACTGAACCTGGGACTAAATCAGTACGTTGGGGGCGTAAAAGGGGATGGAAGAGGGAATGAAAGGCCGCCTCATCATCCGTCAACTGTCAAACGTCTAACCAATCCTGTATGGCAGAACCAAGAACCAAGCAACCACCCACGGGGCCTCAGGGGTAAATTACACCTAGCCTTCTATCCAATCTCGCCTTTTCCTTCTTCTTCTTCTTCTTCTTCTTCTCTCTCTCTCTCTCTCTCTCTCTCTCTCTCTCTCTCTCTCTCTCTCTCTCTCTTTCTCTCTTCCTTTTATTCTACTTAAAGCATTCGGGAATTCTTTTGTTCTCTCTATCATTTCCTATTTATATCAGAAAACTCTAAATCGATATAATATTAGATAATTATATAAAATTATTTACTTAGTTATTTATAATGACAAATTTGACATTTACATTTTATATAGATAAGAAAAGGAAAGAGAAAAAAAAAGAATAGTAAAAAATCATAATTAGATTAAAGAAGAATTATAAATATTATTAAAATATCGTAAGATATGCACACATACTAATTTAGACAAAAGTTTATCACAGAACAAATTTTATCAAGAAATTCTTCAAAATATTTTTTATTGCAAAATCTCGACATTAGAGATTTTTGTTGTCTAGTTTCAAGATTTACAACATTTACAATATTTACCAAATTAAAAAAATTATGAAATTTTTTATAATGTTTCTTAAAAAAACATCTTAGTGATTAATTTGTTAAAAGAATTTTGTGATGTTCAGTTATGCAAAATTTTGTTTTAATATAAATTAACATCATATATATCTGTAAAGTAAGGTATTAAATCTTGATCTAACATTGACATAATTTGTCAATGTTTATATATTACAGGCTTTTTATTAAAATAGTATTTTATAAATAAATGATTATATAAAAGAGATAATGTACACACAAGTATAATATAATGTAAAAATACAAAATAACAATTGTGTCAACTTACCAATTGTTTGATTCTCCTCTTTTTAAGCAATAGTTGTTATTTTAAAACATCCAACTCACATTTCGAATTTAAAACTGTTTTTACTGTTTAATTAACATTGACATGTTTAATTTTGTATTATAATAGAATGATAAAAATATCTTATTGTTGTGTTAAGAAAATGCTAATGGATGAAGCAAGAAAGAAATAGATAAGTAAAATGTGACTGGTCAAAGAAAGCTCATGTTATGGTATGTACGATTGCCAATAACATACTGCTATTAATTATATTTATATGTAAAGCGACGACTTCTCTGATGCGATACAGGAAACCAGTTTAAGCCATGAAGTGGCTAGTGATTAAAAATATCTTTTGCATGTGTTGATTTCTGCTCCGGAATATATCGACATCGAGTAAACGCAAAGAATCATTGACAGAATTATTATAAAATGTTTCGTATGATATTATGCATTATTAATATTGTTTATTATACGTCCTAGAAATTGTAACACAAATCTTATCTGGAAAAATCTCTTGTAAATAATTTATTATGACTCAAAAAAAATTCTATAGCACAGGAATCAGATAATATCGCAAAGCAAATATATTAATTTTCACAAAACAAAAATTGAACGTCTACGGATGGAAGCGTAAAGCCACAATTGTTCGAAATCACTATAAAGCAGAAGTTTGACGCGCGATAGTAATGACATCCGGTATCCATCTGTTCCTTTTTTGAAATCGACAACGATAAAACGAAACGGTAATTCGTAATTAATAATAATTATAATAATACCCCTTTCTGAAAATTGTAACAAAATGGATATTACTAAAGAAGAACGGATCGATTGAGTAAGTTAACGGATCGAGACGCGCAGAAACACTGCCAGGATTATGAAGTGCGATGTTGATGGCAAGCAGCGCCGCTGAAGAAGGAAGGAGCGCGCGCGGAAAACACATCACGCGCACCTATACAACCTGCCGGATGTCGCAAGCACACAAGCGCTCACGTCTACTTATCGTCCACATATCGTCAAACGTCAAAGCTAGGTACTTCGAAATATTTTCCAACGATAAAAATTACCATTAATTTTCATGATAGCTACTGCACAAAATTAAAAAATATATTGTTAAAAAAAAATTCAAATATTTTTTTTAGTTTTCATACAACTTTATAATAATTTGTTTCTATGAAAATTAATCTTCATAAACAATTTTTTATAAAAACATTTTTCGTAAAAATTCTCATATATACATACAATTTTGTATTTTAAAATTTCATGCGAGTATATTTTACTTATTATGTTCCCTAAAAATTCTTTTCTTTTGTTTCAATAAAAATTAATATCTTTAATAAAGCGGACGATAAACATGTAATACGTTATGAAATCATACTATAGTAATATGAAAAAGTATTATTCAATATATCAAAGAATAAGACATAGCAAGTAAAATAAATATAACACAAGTATGTTGTAAATCTACACAACTATTTTTCCTTTTGATATTTGAGCGGAAATAACTTTCCTGCCTATTACAATACCTTAATGCCGAATTGTTGTGCGTTTTTAGCAGTTCCGTAATTTTCATCGTAGACTATATATCCGCAATTACTTTGATGGCGAGGAAAGCTTTTAACGTAGCCCACCATGACCGCCGAAGAACGAATCAAACATAGCCTACTAACATGTACGAAGTTACTAGCCATGTTGAGGAGGGAAGCCGAAGTAATACCTGGGACGTAACGTAATGTATCGCCGCAGGAACAAGCGTGTTACAATGGTAACGCGTTCTGTCACGGTACGTGATATACTACATGATAATGTAGACTAGAAACCGCCCATAGTCCGCGTATAATCATAAGATCCGAAAATACGTAATCAGCGATTTCTCAATTTTTTTTCTATAAGAAAAATAATGTTATGAAAAAAATTTATTTTATTTTTAATGTCTTATAATTTTTAAGTTTTCAGTGAGTTCAATAAATATGTATAATAATTTATTAGAAAATTTAATAACATGGTGTAAAAATGTTTATAAAAATATAAAAAAGTTTTAAAATAATTTACTAAAAACATTAATCCTATGACTACAATAAAACTAATATGTACGAAAATAATAAATGTTTTAAAAAATAATAATACAAAAATGATAATCAATATATGTACATATAAAAATTCAACATATTGTAATTATTAAAAAGAAATTAGCAACATACTAATCTAAAGAATAAAGAATCAAATCAAAGAACGTAGTATATATCTAATCAAAATGTTGTTCAACTTAAGCTCATATTCAATTATTGCATATTCAATTACTGGATTTTATTTTACTTTGTAAATACAACGTGTATTCTTATAAGGATTAAAATTATTTAACGTTCTCAAAGTTATGTTATATAAATTGATTTCTTTCCATGTACCGATAAGTAAATTTTGATTACAGTTCTTAGATTCCAAAAATTATCCAGAAATTCGTAGAAACGAATTACATTTAAATTCTCATCAAGGTTCGACGTTAAGTCTCACGAAGCCAGAACAGAATCGATGTTTATGGTTTTCCATCCACATGTGCAGGTAGAAATCGCCACGTGAAATCGTGTAGTTGATAGTAGCAATTACAAATCGCGTGATTTGTGGTCGTAACTCGTCGCGACGGCGGCGTCGTGACGCTCCCAGGTTACCTGCAGGTGGCCGGCACGAAGTTACCTTTGCCTTCAGCACGGCAGTGCTTTTTGAATGACGGAATATTACTCGGGCATTACATCCCCTCACGAAATTAGTGATGTGTTCAAAACGGCAAACTCCATCAGAAACCGGCAATTTCAAATATTTCAAATTGCCAGTTTCTAAATTGGATTCGAAAAGTATTGCTTGAACTTTTTAAAAATTTTTTTACTTTTATGATATTTTATATATTGGCAAACTTATTTTTAATCTTATAAAATATACAAATTTTTAATTGTGAAACAGATATTATTATAGACCAACTTTTAAAAATTTAAAGATATTTTCGTATTTGAAGATATTTTCGTAATTCTGAGAAGCCACATAATATGTTGTATTTAAAAGAAAGTAGTTTTATAATATGTCGTTTCATCAGTAAATATCAGTAATTTAAAACACAATCAGTGACGCAGCGTCGACAATTCAGTCGACAGGAGTCGACACACGTGGCAGATTTAGAAAGTCACGAACGGACTGCGACGGTCGCCGACACTCAATTTATTCGCTGCTGCCGAACTGGTTCGGCCGCTAATTGAAAAGCAGACAAATTAACACAGTAAACGGATCGCTGTAATTTATAATACCGCGTCTGCAACAATAGATAATCGAATGCACTACGAATGTCGAGACATAGGTACAGATTAACGATGACGGATAAAGAGAATTAATTGAATTGATCAGAATTCGTGATAAATTCATAGTATCTTTATACGTTCTCAATGCATGAAAGAAAATTAAAACAATTTTTTTATTTTTGAGAAAGATCTTAGAGAAAGCTTCGATTTAGATTACATTCAAACTTTTATTTTATTTTAATTCAATTCTAATTGGTATTCGCTCCGAAATTTCCTTAACTGGTATTTAGTACAGTGTTCAGTGTATTGAAGTAAAATTAAAGTTAACATAATTGAACATAAAACTAACAATTTTTTTCATTTTAAAATTTAAAATTTTAGGAATAAAATTATGTAACTTAAAATTATGTAAGGTTATATTATATTGAAAAACATTTACGGGTCCAATCGATCCGGATTCAAAATCGAACAAAATGTTCAAGTCCACTAGACCTACGAATACCAATTAGGGTTAAAAATTCCATCTCACATTAATTAGAAATTACGTCAAGATCATCAATATATATGATTGGATATGTATTATTATTTTTTATATCATATATTATTTGTACAACATCTCTCAAATATTATAGAGTTAAATTACTTATTTATAAAAAATGTTATGGAATAGGTCACATGTAGACACTAGACAACTTCTAAAGTGTAGAAATTTGAACAATTTGAAGTTTTTGACGTATAAGAAAAATGTCTCGATACAATTCAAAGAAATCATCCCTAAGTTCTAGTAGTTCTAAGTACGAATAGTAGAGCCAATGAGAGCTGTGTAACAAATACAAATGATTATTATCGAACCCCATTTGAAAGGGAGACAGTAATTATAATGATTATATTGAAGTTGGGTGGTACGTGGCCGTCGAGAAATAAATTACAGGTTTGCTTGCTGTGTGCGGTCGACATAGCACCATAGGTTCGTTCGATAGATGCGTATCAGTGTTTCATGCGACAGAGAGCGCCACTGCAACTGCCGGTTTTCGCAATTTCTTATCGCCGCTAATATGGCCGTTATACAAGTTAGAGTTTCGAAACTTGACCTGATCCTTAAAAAATTAAAAAAAAATCATGTATTTGCCTTGCGGTGAAAGGTGGCACTGCAAATTGCAGACGGTGTCAAGGTTTTATTGCAATCTTAAAAGGAATTAGACACTATCGGATCATGAAATAATTCATTGAATGGTAATAGCTAATTATTATAATTTTAACGAAGCCGCAATCTTGTGTAAATCAATTATACAATTTAAACCTACAAATTATGAACATTATTAAAATACAAGAAAGCATTTCTTTTCATTTAAAGCATTTCTTTTTCTTTCATCTTCATATTTAGATTTAAATATAGCAAACGGTATTTTTTCTTCTTTTTTCTATGTTCATTATACTTTGTTATAATGCTCCTGTATTCTTTTACTATCTATTCAATTCTTCTTTTTTTTCGTTACACAATTCACTTCTTCATTATCAATTCTCTCGTTCTTATTTTCTTTTGTCTGTATCCTTCCTTCTTCACACTTTCCTTATTTGTGACACTATCTTTTTCCTCCATTTTTTTCTTTGTAAGGCGCAACGAGTACAGCGATACATGTAATTTTCTTCTCCTTGTCTGTCTTCTTATTTCTCTCTTCTCACTATAGTGAAGATTGTCGCGCGATTAGTGTAGGCTCCGATGTCATGTGGAAGATGCATTGCCCTCGTGCCTTGGACCGCATTATATGTATCCGCGGTGTATGCATATCTACCGTGGCTTATATGATCATGTTTATACACAGTAAGGCTGTAAGTGTATAATCGCCGATCGCATTTACTTGCACTTTGCGTCAAGCGGCACTTTGCATGTCACCAAGCATCAACAATGAGACGTATCCCGTGTAAACAAAATGATATGTGTGATATGTGATAAGTGATTTCGAGTGATAACGCGATCATTACCACAGTTGTTCATGCCGAATATCATATTGATCTATTAAAATAATTGTTCACATAGTACTTTCAAATTGCAAGACATCAAAATATAATAATTTTTAATAATCGTGATATATTCTTAGAATAAAATACATATTTTACTGTAGATATTGCAACGCGTAACGAAATAGACGTAATATATTTAGAAAAAAAGAAGGTGCATGTTTATCGAAGAAAACATTTGTACAATAAAACGATGTGACATTTCTATCGACACTATCAATTTTGAACATAGCATGTTTTATTATTTTTAAAGTGAGAATATTAATTCAAAAAACTTAAAACATTTCAGTTGCGTCTATAGTCACGCTTGTCTCTTCTCCCATGTGGTCCATTCAGTTTCTTGGTATGCCGAATCAATTCGATTAACAGACAAGACAGAACATTTGCAAATTCTATTCCGTAAATCAGTTGAAAAAATTATATAATGTTGAGTTCTTAATATAATATAATTTTTAGATGCTATAATTGGATTTATTATCTGTATGTCAATTGTTTAAAAAATACACAATGTATATTCTATATATTTCTGTATATTTCTTATTTTCTCTTTTATTGTAGAATGTAAAATTCTACATAAAATATAAAAATACCAACTATAGAATTGCAGGATAATGCACTGGTTTCGTGGACCCGACTGTCCGATAATTCACCGTTGCTCGTTACTCATGTAA
This sequence comes from Cephalotes varians, assembly GCA_037157785.1. NCBI lineage: Eukaryota > Metazoa > Arthropoda > Insecta > Hymenoptera > Formicidae > Cephalotes > Cephalotes varians. Next base: position 4,354,995 of record JANQDE010000002.1, on the reverse strand, counting down.
CTTTTTACTTTAATCATATTAATGAAGCATTTAATCTTGCTGCGTGTTTTACAAGCCGCCGGGTGTGTGGGCCTACGTGGTCCTGATTCTTGACGAGAACTTCTCAGCATTGCTTTTGTGAGCCTCTTTCTAACCTTTAATCGTATTCCTTATGTGTCTCTTTCTTACTCTTTTATTTTTTTATCTTCTTTTCTCGTCCATTATAAACTGATTGTTTTTATTTTTCATCCTCCAGCAGTGTTTGCTAATAAGTCTCCTTTAGCCCTCCATTTATATCTTTACTATGATACTTGTATGCTCAAATCATTAATTGCTCGGATATTATTACAATATATTATTACAATAACATATTATAATATTATATAATATAAGTATTTATGTTCATGATACATTTATGTGCGTGAAATCATTATATAGAAAATAATCGAATTTGTGTACGATTCTTTCATTATCATTAATGTAATTATTATGTCATTACTCATCTATTCTCGATGTTTGCATTTTCCATTAAAAATATATTTATTATTAAAATTAAGATTTTAATAATAAATATATTTTTAATGGCCAACTTAACTAAAACGACCGACTAATTAAAAATAAAAATGATAAACAATGACATTTTTAACTTTATTTTTCCACGTCTTTTAATACATTATCTATTTCCCAAATCTCGAACCATATTATTAAACTCATTTTGAGACGATAAGTTTAATTTTTATATAAATATATAACTTTAGTTTTAATCTTAATGTTATTAGCATAAAAAGATTTTGATCTTCTTATAATGTTTATTATACTGTTATAAGGAATACTATCCAAACTCTATTTCTGAATTCACTTACGAAAAGAATATCCTGTATTCGCGTAAACATAAAAAAAACTAATTCAAAATTTAACAATTTAATATAGAATTCAATATAACACATCAAAACACTATACAGTGCGAAATATGAGAATTAACAGGTAAATTATATGAGCCGTTCACAACATGCCGCACTGAAGTCGCTCAATTTTAAAATATCTCCTAATTTATCATCTGACAGTTCTAGAAACGATCTTCTTGCTTCGATTGCCACATATCGACCGGGCATAGCGGATTACAAATATTGTAGCAAAATATAGGGAAATATATTGACGTAACATTATATTTATCATGTGCGTATGCACAATAGAATTTAAATAATATAAATAAATATTCTTAAAAAACAATAAATAATAAAATATAGATTTATATTAAATCTGCTCTCATTATTTCATTCAGATCAAAATTTGATAAAATTATGATGAATAACCTAGACGACACCAAGTCATCTAAAAGACAACTAAAAGACAACTAAAAGATGTCTAAATTGTTATAAAAATGTCTTTTAATAAGAGAAAATAGTCGACGAAAAGATAACTAATAGACGACAGATGTCCCACTAATCATCTTATAGCCTCATTGATATAATGACTAAAAGATGAATAATTTTGGACATCTTTTCGTCGTCTTAATTATGTTGTATAAAATTAGATTATATTTTGACATATATAATTTCCAAGAATCAGATCTCTAAATCAATTTTCAAAACTAATTAAGAAATCGTACTGTCAAAATACATTTATTTTCATCACGGAGTGCCTTCATTTTGGAAATTTCGCTCTCAAAAAAATCATTTCGTTACAACATGAAAGATTCCATAATGTTACTACTATTATTCTATCCTGTATAGTTTTTATTTACGAGAAATATAACTATATCGCGTCCATCTAGTGGCGGTGCCACATACTGTTCTCGAATCAGCGACTTTATCTTTTTTATGCTATCTTTTCGGCAAAATGGAAAGATATCTTTTAATCGACTTTTCGTTTTGCCGAAAAGACAATCATAAAAAGATTACAAAAAAATGTCTTTTTTGAGTTGTTTTTTTGATAAAACTAAAAGACATCTTATAGACATCTTTTCGGAATGTTTCAAATTAACTTTTAGTTATCTTTTAGTTTTTGTGCTGTCTGGAAAGTTGCTTACATTATACCAAGCAAGCTGCACGGGCATGCTCCACAAGACTCGAGGCGTTGCAAAGTCACTTACCTGAAACAATAAATTACTTGCTATTAGATATGGATTGTACATATGTATACGTATACATATGTGTGTACACATATGTATATTTGATACGTACTCAATTTTGTTTCTACATGTCTTAGATATTTACGTTATATGCATAATTCACGGTCTGCTTTTGCATTAGAACTAGATATGTAAATATCAATATAAATATCTTTTCAAATTATGCAAAAAAATATATTTGACACGATTATTTTGTACATCATTATAAGATTCGCGAATAAAATTTATTTAACTTGACAGCTGCTTCGATAAAATATGATGTTATATTATATACATACACATATATTTTGTTATATTAGTAATTAAATATTATAGCCAATAAATATAATACGTAGAAAATATGATATATAATTATGATTTAATGAATAACGAAAAAAATCGTCAAAATCATTTACCGGCTAAATCGAAATATGTTCATCCAAATATGCACGCCATAAGATCACGGCATAATAATGACAACGTTATCTGAAGCACGGTCCAACATCTTTACATTTTTATTAGCTGATACTCAACATCCGCGCGCACATTTATTAGTCTCTATCGACACGTGTCATCCACCGAACACTTCGCTGCCCCAAGTGCTCACAGGATAACGCGCACAATTAGACACATCAAATTCTGAATATTTCTCAAATTTTAATCACGTTCACTAATTCAAATTTTTTTTATGGCGCGATTTTATTTGATCGATAAATAGGTAACGAATTTGTGACGTAACAATCAGCGCGACTCGTAGAATAATTTCAGACGGAAGATGTATACAAAAAAGATAGGAGTGAAAAAGAAAAAAAGAAGCGGCACGAGACAGAGTGGAGACACCACATAAACCTTTCAGGCCGCAAGCCACCACATAAATATAATAGAGAAGGTAAGGCCTCGTGATGGTCGGCCGGCATTGCCCGCCGAACCGTCACGGACTCAGCACGTCGTACAGGAAGGGGGATTTGCGCGGGGTAGGGTGAGATGGGTGGACGTGTCAGAGACAAAGTGGAGGCCGCGCGGGGTTGAAGGGGGCATCGGTGGCCGACTCCTCTCTCTACGCCGTGCAATACACGGCGGTGTGAAACACGGAGAAACGGCACGAATGATCGATGGGATTCTGCGCCGTTGCGAGCATGGCATAGGTACATACCCCCACTATTCTCACCCTCACATAAGAAAAGCAGTGGGGGGGATCCCTTCTTGTAACATTGACAGGCGTGCTACGCCGCCTGGTGGGCATGGTACACGTGGTTTCCATGAAAAGTTTTAAGCATAATCTCGTAGATGGCGCACTGCACATTTGGCGCCAGAAACGCCATCCTACAGTGAATTGATGAACATTGTTCACATAAAAAATCAAATTGATTGGAAAGCTGATAAGTCGACAAAAAAGTAAATACTAAATTGACATAAATTGTATGATGCAATGAAATGTATAATATAATAAGAATATTAATGAAATAATTAATATATGTGTTAATAGATCTATAATAAACGGAGTTTATTCTAAGAAAAGTTAATAAATAAATTTTTAAAAATATACATACTTAAAATTGAATACTTAAATTTTTTAAAATATACATACTTAAAGATATACTGCTACTCTCTCCCATCCATTAAAAAAAAACAAAACATTATTATCTTAGAAAATTAAATCATTACCTTTACACGATTTTTAGAAATTTGCGACACTTTAAATTGACTTTGAAAGTTAATAAAAAACACTAAAAAAATATTCTTATTTAATACTTTTTTTACTTAAAAAGGATTAATTTAATATTTTTGAAGGGGATAAAAAATGTTTTTAGGTATAGTACATTATTCTTAGAGCAAAATATTTTTTTCCTTTAAAATTTTTCATCTAAAATGTGAATTATATGTCTTGGAAATAAATTAATATAAGTGAGCAATTTAACAAGTGAGCAAAGATAAATTAGTTAACGATAGTAAAAAGTTTGACGCTACATACTTAATAAATTTTGTGAAATTTAAATAATTCGTACAGGCTTATAAATATTAATATGTTTACACAATGCATTTGTTATTTGTTGATGCATGTCACAACACATCTTAATTGTCACATTGTCAAATCATTCACGATCGGCCGCTATGCATGCGTGGAGTAATGCACTACCTCCCGGCTAGAACTGATCGGCTTAGGTGATTTGTTGAAACCTCAAGGTGAAACTTAGTTACGCGACACCTCACGCGCACGTGCCCATAAACTGAGAACGCGTGAAGCATTCGTGAAATGCAATCATTAGACCACCCATACCCTGGAACTCCTTCTATATGACCATTGACGTGAGTATTATTTTCATGATCGCGCACAGATAAAAATTATTGAATGAAAAAAACATCTCGTTCAACAAAGAAAAGCATGCTATCTGAATAAGTATGTAATTTTATTTACATGTTCACAAAATTAATGTGATGTGATGGAAGAAAAATGACTACAGAAATTTAGTTTGTCAGACAGAGATATATAATAGCTGACAGAACAATGCTTGAAGTATCTTATACGTTTTAAAATATTGTAAAAATATGTTAATGATACTGAAAGTAATGTGATTAATATTGTTATTTATATGTCGAAAAAATATGTCTCGATAATATTCTTCATCAATAAAAATAAGAAATCAGAGGTCAGAATAAGAATTGAGTTGTCGTGATATTTTAGGGAACATAAGCGTCATATAATTAGCCGCATTCGGCTTCACAGCGGGTGTCGCGCCTCCAAGGGCATTGTACTTTATATCACGAAAGTAGCGCGAAGCACGGTAAAGCAATTGATCAATATAGCACCAACAATCCCTTGTAGCTACCCCTCTGCAGCTTCCAAGCTCCGTCTGCCCCTTCCTCCACCTTCTTTCATCCAAGTCCCAACGGCGCGGAGAGAACGCACCCCCATAACAAGTTTCTTACTCATCTTTTTCGTTCAATAACTCTCCATCCAAGATGGCCACCGCGGTCGTCCCTCATTGGCTGGGGGAAGGGTCGCAGGGGTCTGTACGGGGTTTGGGTGGTTGACCCGTAGTGGTGAGGTGCGGGGCGCAGGAGGGGGTTGGAAGCAGTGACGCTATCTATCTTCCGTTGCCTTGGCTCGGCGTAACATAAGGCAAGATAAATTGCGGGATCTCCCGGGTTCTTGAACCTTTCTGGCAAATTGCATAAGAATATCCACCCTCCACCCTACAGGATGCCTCTTCTCTGCTCCTCCCCCCTGACTGCCCCCGCGGCTCCAATGGAATTGGAATTAACTCGAATAAATCACCTCCGCGCGGCTCTGTACGGATACGCAAAAGCTTCGGCCGTATTTCCGCTCCACGAAGTTAAAATTTCTTTTAGTACAATACAATGTTACAGTATTACATTCATATTTTTTAAATCTTTTAATAAAGATGAGATAAAAATATAAGAGTTTCGTTAAATAAGAGAGAGAACAACAAATATATTATTTATATAAATATTATAACATTTTCCTTTTTTTACGCAGTAATAAGATTTTGTAATAAGATTTGTTTGACTGTTTTGACGAAAATTTTGTGAAAATTATAAACAATTAACAATAATTTTGTTTCAATTAAGAAAATACTAAGAATTATATAATATCTGTTTCAAGAAAGCGCATTGTTATCTTAATTTTATTACACAAAGTTGTATAAAGTTTCCTAATTATGTACTAAAAATTTTAATTTTGTGTGCGTGTATTCTTGATATATCTCCAGGAATCATTACATAAATAAAAGAATGAAGGCATCGTAAAAATTGAAATATTAACTGATAGACTTAAGAAGTCTAAAACATTACTAAGATTGGTATTTATGTGAAAATAAACGAAACAGATATAATATAATGATATTATACTGGGCATTTTATATATTGTATTTTTTTTTCAAAAATTAAGTATTTTAAGGTCAAATACTTCATATATCATCATTTCTTGTATCATAATTTAGCTATATTTAATCGATTGATAGATATAAGATTATTTTTCTAATAATTTTTTATAGATATAAGTGACACATGTAAAAAAATTAAATATAAAATTAAAAAATAAATAAATTATTTATTTTGGTTATTAAATCAATTTATAAAATAGTATTTTAAAAAATTCATAAATTTTTTTTAAACTAATAGATTAAGAGAGAATAAATATCTGGACGATGTCCGAAAATATCTTCACATTTTGATCCAAAAATATCTTCACTTGAAGACATATATGATGCTGATTGTTGCGTGTGCGCGCGCATATCATAGCCGATTGATCAAAAGAACGTATCTATTATATGTAAAATTAGTAGAAATAATTTAATTTATATCATAGCATATATCCACATTTATTTCTTTTATTTTCTAAATATCTCCTATAGAAGCTGTTTATTAATAAATAATATATGTAAAAGATATCATAATATATGATATTACTCGTAAATTACTTGGTGTGCAAAGTTATTCAAAGCGCTGATAAGAAACTGACAGGTATAAATCGACGCATAAACCAAATCCATCTCTTTAGTTCTCAATATCCTAGTACGGTTTATCTCGAACTATTATCTACTTCATTTGTCACAATTACGGGCTGCTAACCCTTTTGCGCGCATGCTTGTTGCGATATCTCGATCGCATGCCATCAGCATGACAGTTCCCCTCTTACTCAGGCAGAGAACCGAAGAGGGGAAGTGGCTGGTTATCACTGCCTGCCGGCTGGCTGACTCTGTATCGCTTTCCGTATATTGCGGCAGGTCAGTAAATTCGAAAACGAGCTTTACGATTTGTTTACTCCGTACTGGGTTATGGGACCCGGTTATATAGCCGTAGGTATGCGCGGGCTATGTGATCGCGGCCATAAACGCGTCTGTTATGCGCTCGTAAACCGTGAGAACCCCACTCAACGTTCGGCGCTATAGCGGTGTTTCCCCTTCTGCGGTCGAGCCTCGTAAAACACTTGTTTTACGATTGCTGCCTATCGTTGACGATGCTGCCACCGTTCGCGTAGTGAAAGTATTCAATGTATTATCTGAATCGTCGTTCCATCCCGTTTCCCGATCCTTTCTCTTTCTGTTCTCATGCTCAATCGGATCTGAAGGACATCGACATACATATGTTCGACCTTGATGATGGGCAAGGCTATTAGGTCAACTTTTATTCCGTATGTTTATAAAATGGTAAATTTTTGTATAAAAAAAGATCGTATTTTATTAATATTGAATACTTTTTATAAATCAACAAATAAATTAGAATTTGATCCTTTTTATTAACTAGAAATGCATTAAAACTAGAGAGAGTTAAACAAAATAATTCCTTTGAGTGCATGTCCTAACAGCTTTCTCGCAAATAAAGTTGCATTTTACTAGAATTTCGTACTATCTTATCGTTACTTTCTAAGTCAGTCTGACACAGAATTCTCATTGATACATCAAATCTACCAATTCATCTCATATGTTCCGTTACAAACATGCAAATCGCATGGTGGAGTAATGGTTTCGTGTCACGATCAGTGCGCCTCTAGCGGTCGGTTTTATCGACGATTGCTCTATCGGTGATGACGCCACGCTTCTACGTCACGGAGTTGACGTCAGCGGTATAGAGAAAGAGCGACGACAGAGTGGATGTGACGTAACTGGATCTAGAGGGAGAGAAAGAGACGGGTTGCGCCAGCCATGCTGCTGTAGGTAGGGGAAGGAAGAAAAGGGAGCCATTATAGAAGGGGCGCGACTAGGCTGAATCCTCCCCACCGGCCTGGTCGGCCCACCGAGGAAACAGCTGTCAGCTGCGTGGAGTTGCGGACCCGCAACTCTCACCCACCAACCCTCCTACATTCTATTCCGTGTGCATGTGTGCGTTGGTACATGTGTCCCATGTCCCAACCTAAACTCATCCAGGCACAGAATCAGCCGGGCTGCCACCCACCCCTGATGTTAAAATATTCTGGTAGGCGAGCGAGTGAGCGAGCGCGCGCGGAACGGGAATAGCCCAGGAGAATTATGGCCGCCTCCGAGAATCAAATAACTCTTTAATCCGCGGGCGCGTGTACATTGCTCATGCTTCTTTTTACCGTATGTCGTTTGTCTCACTTCCGCTCTCTTGCACACGTTGTAATTTTCTCATCGCTGTCATTGATCCGATTATTCACGATTGATGAAACATTAGCATTTATTTACGTCAAATTATTGATTTGATAGATTTTTGTAACTCAAGAAAGAAATTTATATATTAATTTCGTGATAAGAAATAAATATTTTTATATCTAAGATATAATAAAACTAGAATATATAATTATCAAAATGTTGGCTCTATTAAGGCAATATTTGACAATGTATGCCATATATGTATTTTTTATGTATATATCGAACTAATTTATTAAAATTAAAATGCGAAAAAGAATTTATAGAATTAGAAAAGATTATTGCTAAAACGGATTTTATGTTAAATATTATGTCAATTTAATTAATATTGTAAAATTAATAATATAGATTTAAATAAAGAAATTAATATATCTAATATACATTTTTTGAGATTATATTGCATAAAAGTAAACAATTCATTTTCAAATCAAATAATTTATCTTTTTCCGAAATATAGAGTAAAGAACAAATAAGAGATAGAAAGAGAGAGAGAGAGAGAGAGAGAGAGAGAGAGAGAGAGGGTGTGTGTGTGTGTGTGTGTGTGTGTGTGTGTGTGTGTGTGTGTG
>JANQDE010000002.1:4336029-4346204 GCA_037157785.1 Cephalotes varians | reverse complement strand
TGTGTGTGTAAGAGAAAATTACGATTCAATTTAAAGTTTCAAAGTTAACACACTCTACCATATTTGTCAGATAAGAATTTTGTTGAATGCGTAATGATGCATTCGAGCGTTAAAATGCAGGATGTATTTTTTTCTCGTTTATGTGAAAATCATAAGTAGCTACATCATTGCGTGTACACACGCAGATTAAATATCAGACAATCATTTATGTGTAAGAACACACGCGTTTGCGAAGGGCGCCAGGAAGATATATCGTTCCGCTAATTTGTTCTTCGTGAGCAAATCCATTATTAGGCGGAACACGAACTTTTGCGACTAATTGTAAGTAACGTGTGCACGCTTGAACGATTATTACAGAAACTTATATCAAACATGCTTCCACACACGTGAGAAAATTATACTATTTATTATGCCCAACAATTCAATTTAATTTAACATACAAAAACTTTTTTTTTTGGCGCGCAATGGGTGAACTTGAAAATGTATAAAATGTATAAATGTATAAAATCACACAAGAAACATTAGCACGAAAAACTTAGACGATAGTGACGCTTCTGTGATTATTTGTTTTTCACACGTTGGTCTATATTCTATTATTAGTTACTTTTTGTCTCGACAAATTTTTTTTATGAGAAAAAATTTTTTTTAATCGTGTTGTGTATGTTCGAACATAAATATTTGAAAAATATTTAAATAAGAAGCTTTAGGAACATATACAAAATAAGAAAATGATCTCTCTCGAAGATAATATTCTTCTTTTATTATTATTATAATATTATAATGACACGCACATACATACACACACGCGCGTGCAATTTTATTGTAATATATATAATTATAGGATTATTTAATATTGAAAATAAAAAGATTTTAATAAAAAAATTTGCAATTTAATTTTGAATCGTTTTTGAACACAGTAAAAAAAATTTACTTTTAAGTTGTAAGCACAGTAAAAAAGGAACAGCAATTTAGGTAATTTATTATATAGATATAAAATGGGGACATGTAGCACAAAAAAGTTTTTGTTATTGGATGGATGAATATGTCCTAGAAGTCGAACAAAAAGTTTCAAAAAAGACGTCCTTTGGTTAGTGGTCTTTTCTCAATGCTGATTTAAGATAGAAGCAGACCGCAATTTAGACTGTAAAACCATCAATTCAGTTCTAATTTTTTCCGCTTGTAGATATATGTAAGAGAAAATCAACGTAAAAAAAAATCAATGCTACATAATATTTTTTACGATAGTCAATGTGAAATCTTTGATTCTGAATGACTATACGTATGTATATTATTCTTTTTCTATTGATTATATTTATTCTTAAATAATTTTATCAATTATTAAATTATACAAATCTTGTCTAAATTAGAATTTCAAAAGGATTGTTCCAAGGTCGAGCAAGTACGTAGTCATAAGTGGATGTGAACAACAGTCGGTCATCGATGAGGCTATAAATCGGCGGGTGACGTTTTTTGTCTGTACCGGAGGTACTGGACAGAAAAAGGCGAAGAAGAAAAAAAGAAGCGTCGCAGCAAAAAACTCCAACATTCAGCTTGTTATAAGCGGTTCTCGGTTAGGCGGACGCCAGTAGGATGACGTGGGACCTAAAAGAGACCGAAGAAGGGAAAGAGGGACTAGAGGGAGATCCAGAAGGAACAATGCCTAAAGTCACCTGGAAGAATGTGGTCCGTCGAGCTACGAAAACGAACAGATTCACTCTGTCCCTCTGTAGAAGACTCTTTGCAGCTCTTTTTTATTAGCGACAAATGTAAGAGAGAATTTAATACATTACTTAATATTACGATTTGTTAATTAAAAATCTGATTTAATTTCACGAAAATTGAAAAATTGAAAGTGATTTTTTGAAAGTTTTTCAAATAAGTGTTAGATATTTATAAAACATGATTCTTGAATAATCATACTTTATATTGCATACATATTTTTTTAATAATCATAATTAAAAGAAACAATACGAATATTACTAAAAAATGAATATTATTTATAAATATTAATGCTTGAGATATTATTTTCTCTCTTTACATCTATTCTAGAAAATCAATGTTATGATACGACTCTCGTCTACTAACAAATTTTTCTATAATCGCAACTGCATGTATATTACAATTAATTGACATTCTATCTTCTTGCATTAATATGCGAGCATTGTAATTTTTATGAAGCAATCAAGGAATATTTTACGATTAATTAGCTTTTGCTAACGACAAAGGATGTGGAATGAATATAGATAAAAAAGAAAACTGAAATGTACAAAAGCTACTAGATTTCATTATCGATGTGGATATTCGTATAGATGTAATCTGATGATTTATCGCTAAATTGTTAAATTTATATTGAATATTTTATAATTTTTGGTTTTATCCGCGTAAGCGGATACAAATATGCGATTATTAATTATTTTTGTTATTTTCAATAAATTCGAAAATTATGTTTCTTCAGAAATTACACGAAAAATATACGTCGTAAATAATCAACGTTTTTATACGTGAAGAATTTTTATTAAGATATTATACATATTATATTATATATATATATAGATAAGACATTGTATATTTTGCACAAATGGTAATGATTTTAAAAATTATACTATTTTCGTTAGGTATATTTAGTTTTGAAATAAACTTTATCTCTTACGACAAACACTTTTGCTAGCAAACAAACAATTTATCACGATATGGCTTGCCAGCTGCAAAAAGAAATTGCTTTTCTTTCGATTTTTCGCGCGTTTTTCTTATAACGCAACTTCGCTGTGATGCCCCACCCCTTCCTTGTCGTCGAGAAAGTTTCCGCCGGTTGCGCAGCCGGCGCCTATGAGCATTCGCAGATAGGAAAAAGTGAGTTGGGTGGCTGTGAGACGGAGAAGAAGGAGGTGGTGGAAGAACGCGAATAATAAAAATCGGCCTCATAACTCACACCATGTGCCTCAGCGTGGGGTGGAAGAAAAGCAGAAGGGAATGGGAGGGTTGCTTGAGCTTCTTATCTCAACGCTGGGGTGACATTAGCGCTACTACAGCAATTCTCTCTATACTACTCTTCAAGACACAACATCTTCATTCACTACCCTTATCAATGTTATGAAACAGAGAAAAAAATGTAAATATTAATGATACAGATTTATATAATAGAAGAAAAATTTATCCAAAGAATTACGGGATATCAACTTTATCTACTTTATCTATTTGATAAAAATATATCAATTTTAATAGTGTTAACACTTAAACTATGCGTTTTAATTTCTATATAAATATTTATTAAATACATCTAGAAGTTCGATATATAGACAAACAATTAAACAATTAAACCGTAATTCGCGGAACATCCGTTCGTGCAACAAATTTCATTGCTAGCTCGTACATGATAAAGTGAAATGGGTCGGCCGCTAATCGGCAATGGTCCGAAAGACTGGCGGACTATCGTAAACAACATCACTATAATGTACCCATGTGCTTTCGCACACCCTTCGTCGCTCTCTTTACGCGAACAAGGTAATCTAACTGAATATTCATAGTATATAATAGATTCTTTTCTATTTAATATTGTTTGCAATGTTATATTAAATATATGTGATATTTTCACAAACACGAAATTATCAAATCATAATGAACCAGCAATATTAGTTATAGGCTGCGTTCCATTTGGCGCTTATCGGCGCCCACAGTGCTCTTGGAATTATTTCATCCTTGTTGTTTATCAAATATTAAATAAGAACGTATAAGCGTCCACAAATCTCATGAACTAAAAATATGATGCAATTAATTTATAAACTAATAGAATATTAATTCTATTGTCTATGTGTATATACATAATAAATAGAGAAAATAAATTTTAGTGTTCGAGAATGAAAGAAACAATGAAACAAAATCACGTCGTTTAAATGTGCGTAAATTTGAAATTAAGAATCGCTCGCAAGAATTATCCGATAGAAAAGTAGAGAGTTCGAAACACCTCCCGGTAAACTGTGCGCGCAATAGTACATACTCGTCCGTCACTGCCGGCGAACGTGCACAAGCGCATATTTCTAACGCGCTTGTACAGAACAGAGATGAGTGAGCTGGAGCGTGCGGTGGTGGTGGGAGGCGGGTGGAGTACAGACAGGGGATGAGACACACGCGGAGAGTTATGACGCCGCACAATTAGCAGTTCGTGTGAGAGAGATCGATCGCCGCCGAGAACATACATCAACGATGTAAACTCAGGACGCGTATCGTCTCTACGCGTACATCCCGCGGATCACGCGTAACGGTATGCGTAAATGTAGGTGCGCTGTTTCACTATTTTCGTCGATTTAACCCCAGGACGCGGGCGCAGCGCCGTGCCGCGCCGTTCTGCCGGGAAATAATGCATTTTCGTTTTAGTTTAAATTGCAACCGACGGCAACGCAGCACGAAAATTGGACGTTTGTTTAGCACGCGTCGCGTCGGACTCGCCTGCGCCAGACGAGAGACGCCGTAGTGTTTTGTCAATAGCGGGAGATTTAGTTTTGGATAACGCCCCGTGTGTGCGCGCCTCGACGCGATGCTAACGCCGACGGGGGTACTACCGATAGTCGCACCGATTCGTCATGTTATCGCTACTTCCGTTTATGCTTCATTAATTTTAATTAATTTCAGTGTCGTTCGTTACCGCTGCTCGCGCTCGGGCGTGATTAATTAAAGTCGGGGTATTATCAATGTTTTTAATTAATCCGTTGTAAATTGACTTCGTAAATTATGTTTGAAACCCACGAGCCGTTATCGGGATCTGAAGTTATGATTCGCTATTCAGCCCCTTTAGAAAACCGATATTTTCCGTTTATGTCATGCGCCGCCGTTAAGCCGAATATTTACTTTTAAAAGATTTCAGCTGCACAAGTGGTAGTTGACTTGAAACCAGTTTTATAAACGGTATATAGCTTTTCCGCTATTTACCGTTTACTTTTACGGTTGTTTGCTGATATTATTCGAGATATAACTTCGACTTATTATTGACAAAACTGATTAACGTTTTTTATATTGCGAATATTTATCTACAAGTATACACAAACCTGTCTGTGTTTCGCTAAGAGCTCGATTTACAAAAGAAAATCGGGTATAACAATCTACATTACATCAGTCTAGCATTTTCATCGCAACAATTTCTAAAAATAAGAATAGAAACGTTACTAGATTACCTGCAGTTTTTCCATCTAACAAGGAAGTTCTCCATAGTAGCGTATAATTAGCTAAAAGACAAAGATCGTCCGCAGCCGCGTCGTCGTCAATCAGAGTAATTCACTTTCGCGCCACTTCAAGACGAAGTCATCTCTTCTTACACTATGGACGGAAACTGTACGGTAGTATTTCTCGAGGGGCGCGTGCCACCACGGTAAGTTACGAGGCGTTTATGAGCCATAAGCGATTCTACGGGCTAGATAGAGTTACTTAGAGGAGTTATTTCACTACTTTCAAGATGGAGAGAATGGGACGGGCTAACTTTGATGCGTCTCGTAGCACCTCTGCTACGGATAGATCAGAAGGACCGCCTGCGACTGCCTGATTTACTATGGTGAACCGTACGTTCCTAGGGATCTGGTCTACCCTGCCTACGGTACGACAGGATTTTGTGACGGGGGTAAAAGGGGGACGGGCTAGAGCAGAGGGATAGGAGATTGTGAGGTGGGGCTTGTGAAGAGCAGCCTTGGAGAGCTTCCTACTCTAACGTGTCATCATCAATGGACACATATTCTTGTTTTACTCGTTTTACTATAATTCTCTATTTTTTCTCTACTTGTTTAAACATTTGATGAAAATCTTAATTTAAGCATGTCGCATCTCATATAGATTTGTATCATTCACAATTTATATTCATTCCAATAAAAATGCTTCGAAATTTTAGAGCATTGAATTCAATTTTAATTCATATATTAATTAATTCAGAACCATGATAAAAGATAAGATGTATATTGCGCGGATAAATTTTCTTCAAAATATAAAATGTTCAGTTTGTTATGTTAAGCGATTATCCTTTATTCAGGAAATTGCAACTTCTGAACAGAGTTTAAACTATGAAAACGACGACTATACGCACAATCGTAAATTCTTGTTTACATTTTCGCAATATAGTTGCACTTCGCACTGCATTGCATGCGTAAAACTTGAAATGCAATATTCCTATGCGCAGCATCTCTTGGATTCTTTCAGCTATTTGTGCGGAACTATTCATAAGTATCTATGCACGTTTAATTGAAGTCATTGTGAAATCGAACTTATATTTTCTTATTAAAGATTGCATCAATTTATTTTTTATATCTATAATTTTGAAGCTAATAAAATAAAAATATAAACTTTATATATATATATATATATATATATATACATATGATTACACACAAATTTGTAGCCTGCCTATGTTCGTAAGTATTGTAAATATCGTAAGTATTTAACCAATCAGATGATATTTCAACCAGCGTATCTTTTAGATCATGCTTATATTACGGCTATCTGTTGTAGAAAACTTATGCAACAATAGTCTCTAGGGTGCAACCCTACTGTACAAAAGTATGCGAACATCATATGGCATAATTTCCCTTTCTATTTTTTTCTTTTTGACTTTTTGACTTTAGACTTTTTACGGATCAGTGAATTCTTTTGGGAAAAAATTAATAGCATTTTTATGCTAGTGATGTTTCCTTCATAGTGACATGATTTATGAGGCTCTTTTAGTCAAACGGATACAAACATATGCGATGTTTTGTGATAGGATTTCTTAAAAAGTGTTACAGAACATTAATTCAGAGGTTGAATCGTGAATACTTAATCGCTTGAAAATTGAAAACATAAATAGTAGATATTAAAATCTAAAATCTAATGTCTAACACAATTCAAAAAATCAAATTCAAACAAAATTTTTAATATTAATCAAGCGACAAATATAAAAATATGCCGATATTATCTGTCAATCAAAGCTGAGGAGTCCAAAATGAACAGAGAAGCATACGTTGTAATCACAGAGAATAATTGACTAGTAATTAATTATATTTATTTGAAATATAATTTTCATGATCTCTGTATCTCTGACTTTATTAACATCAAATATAATATTACATATAATTATAATTATAATTTACATTATAAAGCACATTGATAGGAAGTTTAAAATTTTCAATGTTTCTATCCTTATTCACGTTTATATATCAGCGATTCGCTTTTGAGGGTTACTATCACTAACGTTCGTGGGGGAGTCAAACATGCGACGAAGAGGGGATGATAAACGACATCATCGGCTGGCACGGCGCTACGATGGCGAAATCCATAACTGTCATCACTTCTAAACTAGATCTGGGAGAATTCAGATTGCCTCCTCGTTTCGCGTCGACAGGTTAGGAAATTCGTGAAACGTGCTGTGCGATTAAAACGTGCGTTTCACGACGCAATTAATAATCGATCTTAACTCATGCTGAACGAATGAACAAGTCGGGAAAAAATGTTTCATATATAATCATATAAAATTATATACAATTATATAGAATTATATATAATTATATATAATAATTGATATATTTTATATACAATTATATATAATTATATTAAAAAATTTGTCCATATAAATATAATTTTTTCCCAGAAAATGAATCAGTGATAACACGCAAACGTAATAATTTTTTAATTATTAAAATAATATTCATAAACTGATGAGAAAAAAATTATATAGTTTATTTTAACATGTATTTTTAACAAGAGTACAAATATCAATCTTTATATAGATACATAAAAAATTTATCAACATTTTTAACTTTTTATATTTTTTATATTTAATTAAAGATTCTATCACTTAAGTAGATAAGTTTGTCAAAAAAATAGAAATTAATTCCGGATTCTTTTAATGAATATAAGAACAAGTAAGAATTGGTCGGCCAAGAGGGTAATGGAACGCGACTGTCTGTACACTCGAAAGAGTGAGGAGGGTATAGTCAAGTGCGACCGCAAGGCCACAACCGCAGTGTGGGAAGTGAAACGAGCCGAGTGGCGTGGCTTTTAATGGAGTGAGGGAAACAACATTAAGTTAAGAGCAAAGCAGGGTGTGAGAATTACACGGAAATAACTGTAGCTTCCAGTAGAAGCGGCGCGAAAGGGAGTGCAGAATACGATTCATAAACCAGCAATTATCCTGTTGCCCATCCACAAAACAGCGCGCGATCTTCAAGATGTCGTGCGATTATGTATTCCCCGAGTGTTGAAGCCAACAATTGAAAATGCAAAACATCACATCGTAATATTTCATTTGTATTTATTTTAACCAATGAGACGGAATAAAATTCCATGAGACGGAATAAAATTTATAATGCCGTGATATATGTTTTGTAAAATGTTCACATCTGTAAAAATTTAACTAACGATTTCATCCACATTAATCATGATAAAGTTTAAAAATTGTAAATATGAGAAACTACAAACATAAACGGAATTTTATATTTACTAAAGTACATTTATAAATTCTTTTCCTCATTTTATATATAAAATTATAATAATTTGTTAAAGTTATTATATTTATCATTATCTTTTTTGTAACAACAAAAATGTTATTATTTTATTTAAAGAAGACATTGTGTAACTGATAATAAACGGAACTTTTTGAAGTATTGACGGAATAAGGGTTAGAAAGTTCTCTCGATGTATTACGTGGGGGATGCAATTTATCGAATGATAAATTTCAGGGAGATAGGATCGCGCGCGGTTAGATTAAACGACGATTCCTTCTCTTCTCCTCTTCTCATTTCCACCACTTATACCATCCACTGACTCCTCAAAGTAGTGAAATTAAATATAGGAGTCGAATTACAGTCTACGATGATATAAGCTCCTCTTTGTTTTTAACTTCTTCTTTTCCTTCCTTTTTTTATCGATGTCTTTACTATTTCTATCTCGTACTCTAGCTATTTTTTTCTATTCTTATCTGAAACCACAGATTTTTCTCTCCATTTTAACAAACACCTCTTGTATCTGAAAGTTACTAAATTGCCGTTCCTTCGATTTGATATTGATATTATAGCTTACCAACCACTATCGTGTGAGGGGAACGCACAAAATGAGTTTGGGTTCTAAAGCATTAATATGCTTTTTCTTCGAGAGAAATATACAAGAACTTACAAAGAATATAAAGCAAAATTTATATCTTATATATATATATATTATATATATATATATATATATATATATATATATATATATCAAATAGTTAATATTGAATATTTAAATGTTTCAAAAAAGACCTAAGAAATACAGATTAGATATTTATATATCAGTTTAAATGTTTCTTATTTTTTCTGTTACATAAAAATATTAGAGTGCATATTAGATTGCACGCTTAAGTAGAATACACAAATAGATTACTGGAGAAAAGTTAAATAGAGATTTTTCTTCAAATTTGCTTTACATCGATTTACAGTTTTATGTTTTTCTCAGTGATGTGACTTGGTTTCTTTACGAATCGAGCAAAACTTCGGAAATCCGCGAAGGTGATGGGACAGATAAAGCTAATTCCGGGTGTTTCGCACCCTGCCGCGATACGTTGAAGCGCCGGCCATGCCGGCAGAGACAAACCCCTTGCTACAGCAGCCCCTATCGAGGGAGTAAAGGGCGGTGGCGGAGGGTGGACGAGTGTGTGGGTGAGTGGAGAGCAGGGCAGAGCAGCAGCGTGCTGCCCGCACCAGGCGCCCCTTCGCATATTTCACCGGGAATTTACGAGCCTCGATACGACAGGGAAATTGCAAGAATGGCGGAGTAATCTATCTCTCCTTGCCTCTATGGGCTCTCTCTTCTTTTCCCAGGTCCCCTTTCCCGAGCGCCCTTCTTCTCGCACACATATGTAGACACATAGATACTTACATGTGCATCCACACACGCTTAGAAAAAGAAAGAAACTTCTAGTTTTTCCATATAGATAAAAAGGATTCTTCCGTTTCAAGTCGCCGTTATCTTCTAATTGTATTATTGTGATAAGAAATCGATCTGTTAGCTGCTTAAAGCTATGAATTCTTGATAAATATCAACGATTTTCTTACTAGCGTGTATTTTGTGTGCATGGTGCGCAAGAAAGAGGAGAGAAAAAGAAAGGAAGAGAAAGAGAGAGAGATACTATATATCATTATATCCTTGATATAAATAGTATATTATTATCAAATTAATTAATTAAGAATGAATAA
>JANQDE010000002.1:4314715-4335399 GCA_037157785.1 Cephalotes varians | reverse complement strand
GAGAGAGAGAGAGAGAGAGAGAGAGAGAGAGAGAGAGAGAGAGAGAGAGGGAGAGAGAGAAAGAGATAGGTGAGAGGTGAAGAGAGAGAATGAGTGGAAGCACCATAGGTAACTGTACTTGCTATACATGGATAATACATATACACGGAGGAAGAGAACCCTCTGTGTCACGGCTTGGTGTGTGCACCTATATCCACATAACGTACTGTATCGTACCCGCGGCCGGCGGCCAGTTTAATTTAACACAGCAGCTGTAATCCCATCCATTACGCTCGCGGTAATATACGATCGCTCGAGATTCATAGTCCGTTTTTTCACTAATTAACAGACGGGACAAATCGCTCCACCGATCCGCGCCCTCCCCGCCCTCCACCCTGCCATCCCTCACGCCCCTCTGCCGTCACTCTTTTCAACTCGCGCGCGGACTCTTCATTCTCTTCTTGTCCACCGACGAACGTATTGTTTCTTCACGTTCAAATTTACACACTGTTTCGCGTAAATTCGAGTATGTTTCATTCGCACTATCGGCTCACAATCCGTTCGGTCGTTAGATATCAAATTTCTTGCTTTTACATGTTATTCTGGAATCATTACATCTGGCGCAAAGAATTTCCTAACGATGATATATTCGTTGCGTTTACTACGTAGAATCAGCGCATGATATATACGTATAATTTCTCTCGTCATTGTTAAAACGTTTTTTTCAGAGCGGATGTTAAACGGTAATTAAGAGAATCGATCGATCATTCCGCGCAAGCATCGCGATGGCAAGTACAACATGTTCGAAATGCTTGAAGTAGTAATAATTCTCTCGTCAATATAGGAGGTGTGACGAGCCTGCCGTGACACATTTGCGCGTAAAAACACTTTAAAAAAGATAATTAATACGCATTTCTCAGAGCGTCAGACTTTGGTCGATAAATCGAATATAAATATTAACACGTACAAACGAATAAAGAAATTGCTTCATTAAAATAAATAAAACAAGAAACAAAAAATTATGACATAAATATAAAATCTGTATTAAAATAAAAAAATGAACTATTTCATTAAAAATTATATTTTCAATTTATCACAAGAAATATTTTCTAAGATTTAGCGTGCATAGATTGACTAATAAAATCTAGTGTTAAAAAATATTATTTCTTTAATATTTATTCAATATTTATTTCTTTAATGAATAAATATTCTTAATTATAAAAGATTGTTAAAAATCTTTCTGCTTCACACACGGTTAATATAAAGTTCAAAATATGATGCAGCATATAGCAGAGAAGAAAAATATCGAGTAGCGAAGACAGGTGAGCGTCATAGTAACACATGGGAAAGAGGCGGGAGCTAAACGGAGAAGATGAAAACGCGAAAAGCAGGGAGGAAGAGAAATGAGTTAAGCGAAGGGAGAGATGTGCCACAGTAGTTCTCGGTATAACACGAGACGTTCTCTTGGACGTCGCGTCTGCGCACCACTCGTAGACAGGGTGAGCAGATTTAATTGGATGAACGCCATCTCGCGATGCTTAATTAACTAATTATTTTCACATAGTACAAAAACCGAAGAAATACCACTTGTTGGCCTTTAATGACTCTAATGTTGCCATCCGCAGCTATAAAATTTTATGTGTCAAAAAAAAAAAATGCAAAAACAAAACAATAATTTTCATCGATAAATTTGTTTTTATTGCAGTTTATCTTGCATCATTAATAAGATAAATTTCAATGTAAACAAATCAACTCAGTATACTTAACATAAAAGTTCATCTGCTAAATACGCCATTTATCAATGACTTCGCATAAAATAAATCTCAAAATATCCGCATGCAACCTTGTCACAACTTTTATTCCGTTTCATTCAATTACCATAAAATGCATTAACTCGATGTTGCTTCATATAAATAAATGATGTATCAATAATCAATAAAACAAAATGGCATCAATTTTCTTTGATTTAGAAAAATGCCATTTCAATGTGTAACGCTGAGGATAGCGTAAGAAACGAAAAGAAAATGGCCGAGGTAGACAAGATTTGCATTCCATAAAGCATATGCCGCATGGAATAAAAGAAAGCCGCTTGCTCAGCACCGATGAGAATACGTACCCGATCTCAGGGTTAGAAAAACGGGATTAGAAAAACTCTACGAGCATAAGAGTTGAATGCGTTCATGGAAGTGAACTTAAAATGAGAAGAACCAATAGAAGAAATGCATCTTTATCGTAAATCAATTATGTTGAATATTATTGAATATGAAAATAACGTTAACAATAATAAAAAACGATAAACAAATAAATTTATGGATATATCAACGATGCAATTAAATAATTGTTCAATAAAAAAATTGAATTTAATTGAATTTGTATTTCAAAAATTGTAAAAAATATGTTATGTGTATCATAATTTCTTCTTAAAGTTTTTATTCAAAATATTTATTAGTAACAACAAGGAGATAATCCAGGTCATAAAGTTGAAAACCTCATCTTGTATGCTAAATATAATTAAACATAATAAAATTACATGCGCACGTTCCCGAAGTAAACCGCACATTTAAAATAGTCATAAAGAATAAGAATGCGGAGGCATGAATATGTAATAGCGGACCAGGACTTCGCGATGAAAAAGGTTTACAATCGATAAACAGCAAATGAGGGCGCGCGTATACTTAACTTGAGTTATAGGAGTCATTTTCAGATAGATGCTCGAATATTCTCGGCTATGTAAGCATCTCCAGGGGAAGGAGGGGTCAACGGAAGGCGGGAGAAGGTAGCGACGGATAGTCAAAAAAAGAAAGCGAAGAAAGCGGCGTTGTAGGGAAACAAATCAACTCGTCCGTTGGCTCGTTCCGAGTTTTTAGTGGCGAGGCTCCAAATATTTGCTTTGGTCGTTCGAGCCTGATTCGTGCACGGGATGTATATATACCGACAATCGTGAGTTTAGCGGCATAGGCAACCTCGCCCGACTTCTCCTCTACCGATCTTACGGGTCCATGCAGTTGAGCCAACAACCCACGCCACCCCGCCGTTAATATTGTTGCTTGTACGAATGCAACCCCTCGTCGTCTCCGCGAACATCATCCTACCACCCTCTTCTCTCTATTCGATACCCGGTCTAACCTCGCAAAAGCCGCTGCCAAGTATAAGCTGAAAACTCGTTCATCATCCCCATTATTATATGAATGCTATAATATCGCTACTACGTCGTTCTATCGTCGTTACTACGATTCCCTAAATCACTTTCGTCCTCTTCTCTCTGCCTTTTTTCCTTTGGAGATACACTTTTTCAGACTATACTTTTGGCTATTATCCTTGTCAGATTTCCCATTCTTTCCTTTATTCTCACATTGTTCCAAGAATTGGCATATAACATCACGATAGATTTGAGAGATTTGTGTTAGTTTCTAATGGTTTGATTACATTACATGAATCACATATGATCAAGCCAGGAAACAATGCAATAGCATTGTTTATTTATTTACGATATTATTTTTATTATTTATATTTTTGCAAATCTTGTATGTTGACATGAAATCTTCATATTTTTTATCATCTTTTTTTCTAATAGGACAAGTTATACGCGCGTAATGTTAAGTTAATTTAGACCTGATATTAAACTAGTGTATCTTATTAATAAATCCGCAGTATGCTTTTCTCAGCAGTTATCTAGGCAAACGGAGATGAATTATTAAAACATGTATGCAAAGTTATGGAAATATACTCGCGACGACACAGTGCAACGTCTCGCAATTACACTATTATAATGCAAGTTTTCACAAGAACTACCATTGATACTAAACTTATTTTTAAACAATTTTAATGCAATGGCTTTATCATGCAATTACTTCCTTCTCGCAAAATTTATAGAATTATAAATTTATTTTTAGCTAACATCTGTAAAAATATTCAATGCTTAAGAACTTAACTGTATATAAATTGCTTTATTTACAGTATATAAATATGCTAGCAAATATCGATATTAAAAAAAGTATGTTTACAATGTATGAAATTAGATTTCAAAGATAATTTAGAGCAAAAGATATTCATATGTTATCTTTAACTATTTGTACATGGCACTATGTGTTTTGTATAAAAATAATAATTTTGCTGTTAGTTTTCTAGTAAATTGAACTTAAAGTTGAAATGAATTGAAGTTAATTCCAAAATATAAAAAAAGTAAAATTAAAATAAATTTCTTTACATATAGATTATCAAGATAACGCAATAAAATTAAAATTCTAACGCAATAAAATTTAAAATTCTATTAGATTGAATCAAAAGTTTTAAGAATATACCTAGAAAAATTATTTCTACTTATTATTGTAAATTTAATTTTAAAAAAATCACGATCTTTATTTATTCTTTCGTTTGTCACTTAGGTTATCATGCACCTAATTTAACTTATTTCTCAAAACAATAGAGACAAATAATATCAAAAAGGAAGCGAAATTCTTCATTTCCTTTCACGACACAGAAAGTAAAGAGGTAATAAAAATGAAGAGCGCGGCATCTTTCCCCAGAGATATCTCGCAGGTTGACCGAGTATCGGTAACGGAAAGTTATCGTCTATAAAATACATATGATTTTATATAAATAAAAGCAAACAAGTTAGATTTGTAACTGCAGATAGTCTGCGATATATTAATGTTACAATATCGCATAGTAATCAAATTGGCAATACCAACACACATAGAAATATAGAACAATTAAACGTACAATTACCTATCCGTAAACATTGTTAAAAAAGATAAATGTGAATGCTCTTTCGATAAACGTTCTTCATTTATATATGTCGTATTCCGGCATCACTTAAAATCCACCCCATTCGGGGTGGTGATTTCGGCTCTGTTCTCACTGACAGCGACAGCATATTTATTGATGCTTGGCATCCTGATAGTTACTTCTAAAATGGGTTATTCGGATACCAAGCGTTTATCTTTAACGAGTCGACTGATGAACGAGTCTGTTTTACGCCGAAATAGATTCGCAGCAACAAGGATTCCATTTCAGAAGCAAAAAAGAAAAGACCTCACGCTTCCTAGAACTATTTCCGTAAATAGCTTCTAATATCGCAAGAAATTCTATTAATAATTATTATAATACAAAAAAAAAGATTCTAAAGTATTGTATTATTTTGCAAATTTTTATGGTCTCGAATCAAAGCAATATTGTTTATCACTGCAATGCTAAAAATTCATTGAAACAAAAATTTGTTCTCACATGTCTTTCACAAAACTGACATCGCATGCGATGTTTATTTGAATTGTAAAAGACTAAGTACGAAAGGATTTGTAATTCTGGGTGAAACAGCGTAATATGTCACATGTGTCCTATGTTGCGCGGATATGTGGTAGTTGGATGCACCCCGATATGCACAGTTTACTAATAATGCACATTCGAGTTAAGGAACGTGAGTGAACGTTTCAAACAGCAAGAAAGCTCAAGGAAGCAACTACAGCCGCGGTAGCGATCAATCAATGTTGCCCGTCAGACGGTAAAACAATACGATGTTACTACCATAATTGACGGAAATCTATCATCCGCAATTCGCGTTCTACCGTGATGCACCTTAAGATCTCAATACTTGGAGAGAGCTAGCCTGAATATCAACATATTCACTCTTCGCAATATGTTCATTGTTTACTTTGCTTCCCATTTTGAATAAGATATTTTTAAATAAATGAACTACATAACAAATTTAATATTTTACAATAATAATCAAGAACTGACCGATGAAATATTATGAATGGAAAAACTGTCTATCGATCGAAGCGGATTGTGTGAATTTATGTTTATAATATCCAAGCTCATGCAAACGTCAGTCTTTCTCACACAATTATTATCGCCAAGATCCGCTTCAACATAATTGGTCTTTTCATTTATATTAATATTTTACATTTTACGAAAATTTCGTTTCAGAAAGTTTATATATTTTTTTTATCAATCATCTTTAACTTAATTGATATTAGCAAGTAACGTCTTATTTATCAGCGATAGTAGCAATAAATATATTTTTTAAAATATTAAACAAAAATAAATTTATATATTATGCATTTTTTAATTCGAGTAGAGAAGTTATATAATTTTTAATATTTTTGTAAAGATTTCTTGATAAACAATAAAAGATTTGTATAAAGATGGAACAAAAGGGACGAAAAGAGAAAGGCTACATGATAACGCGAACGTTCTAATGGTAGAAGCGTGAAAGAGGATGGGAGATTGGTAAGCCCCAAATCCTTGAGCTTAACTAATTCCCGCATGAGTTACGAGCAAGCCACGGCTAATTCCAAATAAATATTCGGAATACAGATTATGTTAATCGCAGTGGATGTAGATTAGATAGATGATTAGCAAAAGATGTACGTATCCTCGATATTAGTAATATATTTAAGATCGTCCTTTAATTCTTAAGAAATTTGACGAATATTTTTATGTATCTTTTGTACATAATTTTCATTTAGCTTCATGATATTCTAAAGACTCATATATTTTCATATTATTGCATATTAAATCTATTTGGCATGATTTATCTATCATCTCTTTGAAATAAAAATAAATGTTGATTAATATCATAGCGACATAATTGACGATCATAAAGAATTCTTTATAAGGAGGATTTGTGCTTGAATCCAGCATTGTAAGCTTGACAGTGAATTACTGGTAGAGTCTGGTAGGCACTGGTCGGGAATCTAAGTGGCAAGTAGGTAAGTAACTTGGAAGTTAGAGGGTTATACCCTTGTATGAACCCAATACATGTGCGAAACGTGTAAATGTACATGAAATTTGTAATGTTCACTATGTGTGGATTTTGCATGTACACGTAATGTGGAATATAGCTACCTGTGGCCACAGTTTACCTCCATGATAAACTCTAGTAGGTGCCTACGGCGGCAACTCTACTCTAATGCAGAGTAATGTTGATTTATATCTGCATTAGTTTCATTCCTCTCATTCCTCAAATATGACCATTTATTTATTTTCGCTATATTTTGTTACATTTTTATCAAATTAAATACATGCATTTGTTCATACTTATATAAAATCATAATACAAACTCTTAAATTATATATAATTATTATACTTTATATATTATTATATATTTTTATATGTTTTTCAAATAAATGAACACAGTATCAAATTTATGTACAATATATACACATATCATTGTGCGGTAATTATGTGGCCAATCTAGTGAATGTAATCAGTTTCATGAACAGTTTTTTGTTTCTACATCAACATTTTTACATAACAACGTCTGACATATAATGCGCTATAGTTGGTTGATAAATTGAGAGTATGAAACCAAACTATTCCAAATTGTTTGCGCGTACGGATTTATGTTACGCAGTATGAATGTTAACGTTTTAAACTATGCATCACGTGGCTCTTAGAAAAATCAGTAGCTCTTTGAAGGACGAAGGAGAATGAAGTAATCCTCGTTATGAAACCGGTACGCGTGTACCCGCCGTTCCCACACGTGCGTGCGATCTCCGACGTGAATACTTCAATGCGTAATTTCTAAATATGTAATTCCCCCTTCCCTTTCACTCTATAAGTGGAAAAGATATGCATATCTTATATATAATAAACAAGTAAAAAGCATTCTGAATATTTGTAACGCCAAATCAAAAATATGAAACAAAAATGTGTGATACGATTATATATGAATGATATAATATTTTAACTTCACAAGTTTCAAAAAAACTTAGTAAATAAGTAGATGATGTAAAGTAATTTTACAGATAATTTTATAATAAACTAAGAACATTTATTACTATATATAGTCTGACACATAGTAATATTTTATAGCAGTTTTAATCAATTTTCGTTACTGTGTAGTTCCACGAAAAGAATCATATATCACAGTAAATTCTGCATCGTGACAATACTGTCAGTCTTCTATTCAATAAACAAACTTATTTAAATTTAAATAATAATTTTAATAACATTTTTCCCTAATCAAATATTAAATTTATTTATCAATGTAATTTCAATTTTTATGGTTTGATATTTATAGTTTAATATTTTTTATTGCTTTTTTTCTTATTTATCTTTCCCTAAATGAAACATAAATTCATAGCAGCTGTAGCAAAATTTTATATGTTCTTAATTCTTGAAAATATTTCCTAAATTTCTTCTATAAAATCACGCATGATATTGTTTATTTTTAATACATAATCGATAATATTAAGAAAATTATTATTCGACTATTAATAGAATTAAGTTAAAGTAGCACAATTCAAAGAGGAATGGACATCAGTCGCAATACGGCGCATTGGCATTATACGCGAATGACACACATGTACGTATAAGCGTACGGTATACAGGCGATGCAACTACCGCCTATAGCAATCGCGCAACGCGAAACGGTGTGCCGGGTCTCTGTAGCGGTGGGTTATGTTCACCTGCCTCGGCGGTCGGTCAGACCGACGCGGCCCGTAACCGGCTCGGCAGCATGTCACCCTCTTGCGCGGGTGACTCTATGTCTGGTTCCTTTTACTTTGCAGTCTCGTCACGCCGTTCCTTCCATGCCTTCCACTAAAGAAAAGTAGAGGCGCACGAGCACGCAGTCTTAGGGCACGTTCACAGTGTTCGGTGGTTGTCATTTGCACCCCGTTCGCCATTCTTGCGTACTTCCGCGTACAAATGCCGGATGATAAGAAATAATTCCGGATAGAAGAATCCTCATTTCGATCAATTATTTTTTCTTAAAAATCGTTTGAAATAAATCTAATGTAAGTAGCAGATTTTAACACACTTTATTATAATATGTGCACATATTAATAGATTAATACTTGAAATATATGCTTAAAAAGTTTATTGATTAACTTACTAAGTGAAAAAAGAAATTGAACAATTATAAAAACAATTATAAAAACATTTTTAATATAACACTACTAAGAGTTAGCATAACTCTTCATGAATAGATAGTTAACGCGGCAATTTTAGCAAGAATGTGTAGTGTTATATTAAAAATGTTTTTATAATTATTCAACTTCTTTTTTCATTTAGTAAGTTTTATAAATATGTCGTTATAAATAAAGTTTTATAAATATGTCGTTATAAATAAATCACTCGATTAAAACATGAAAGCGCTTCCAATAAATTCCGTGATTCGCAAACCAAATGTGGTTCGCAAGATTACCATTTTATAAGATTTTAATCATGATATTCAATGCGCTTGTTCCTGTTTCACCGGTTTCAGAGAATTCTTACGCAAATGTCTGTGCTTCAAGTCGTGATAATATTTATTGCGAAGTTGGCTAGAGCGCGGCCTAGAAAATCTTTAGCTAGAATAGGCATCTAGAGTCTTTCGTCATCGATACTGATTTATGCGTATTAGGCCCATGATTTGCCTTTTGATTCGTTATATAATTGTGTGACAAACACGAGTATGTACAAATGAATTTCTTGACAGAAAAGATACATACGAGGGAAAAATAAAACAACAAGGAATTAATAAGAAATTTAATAAAAAATAAAATTTATTTTAAAAATTTGTGATAATTTTGCACAAGTCGTCTTGTGTAACTTTATTCGTGTCCAGTATATTAGTTTGCGCATACGAACCAGTTACGGTAGACGAAATTCTGTAATGAATATTTCATTACTCGAGAGAGGAATGTATTAAAACGAAATATTAAAACCGGCGACACGTGTTATTAATGTAGACAGAATATATAGTATCACGGCTCGAAAAGTGTAAAAATTACACGCATCTTTTTTCTCACCCGCTAAACCCCGTTAAATACTTCAGTTTGTATGCTTTTTACGTCAACTTGAAAGATCGTGAATAATCCTGCAAGCTTACAGGTCATTTACACTGAAACATCGTCTGTAAATCTGGTAACCTTTAGCGAGCAATAATTTGTACAGAAATGACGAACAATGGGACGCTCAAGGAACAAAACGAAACATATGTGAAAATCAGAATAAATATTGTGCCAGGAGTGTCATAAAAGAGAAAAAAAAAGGAACTATCCGTTCCATAGCATCGAGGAACGATGGCGAGACCCATGACCCCACCTCGTCGTCATGGCAAGTCCAATGCACAGCCAACGAAGAAGAAGTATTTTCGGCTAGGAGTAGGCCGTCCCCTCTCAACGTGCCGCGTCCAGGCAAAGATGAAAAGAAAAAATCTCATAAGCGGGACTCTCGTGGAGAGTAGTCTCCGAGAGTAGAAAGGTGGGCATATAGCGAGCAGGTTCTCACGCGATGCGAAAGAGACAGATGAGAGGGAAGATGGCGGCCGCCAAAGTCGCTAACCGGTTGGTCCGTCTTTCTAGATTCTCTAAGTTCACGGCAGCGCCCCTGTAAATCTAGTTTGGGCCGAATATATCCGTTTTTTGCAATTTATTCTCATTCATTACACAATCACTGCTTTTAGATTACAAATAAATATATAAAGTTTAATATACGTGTAAATTTCAGAATTTTGTAACCGTTTTGACGAAACTTTCGTGCAGAATTTCATTACGTTAAGACGTTTAAGATTTCACAATTAAAAATGCTATATCTTATCATCTGTCAACGGTTATACTTGTGATTTGATCGAACTGCGTAATTAATTATACAATAACGGAAATGTAGCGCGTATATTTATTGTACAATTTTACGTATCGAATTATTTTTGCAAGGATTTTGCAATGCATTTTCGTTCGCGTTATATACTTTGCCGGCAGCGTAATAAATCTGTCAGCTGTAAATCGGTATCCTAAAATTTATTGACGTTATCACTTGAATGTAACGCTGAAATTGTGCTGTGTTTGCAAAACGAGATATACTCCATGTCGACATTTGGATTTCTGAAATCTTCATTGGTCGCACCATCGTGCTTTGGTCCAGCGCCTTGTCCTGCGAGAATTCTTAATCCTACAAATACCCTGTAAGCGCTGCATCGTCACTGACTGGGCAAAGCCCAGTCCTGCAAAAGCTCTCCTTGCTTTGAGAGCGTAACGAAAATTTCGCAAGAATGAAAGCACGAGAGATATAAATGCTAAGTGTGAAAGTGCGAATAGGAGAAAAAGGGAAAAGAAGAAAGAACGAAAGAGAGAAAGAGAGAAAGAGCAAGAAGAGATCAGTCCGTAAGCTTGGAATACTTACAGCGTTGCAGTAGTGGTCCCATTGTGCCATAACACAAGTCCCCCCCCCCCTCTGCTTTCCGGTACCAACACGTTCCTCTTTATAATTTCGATGTTCTGGCACACTCTTATTCACATATACACATACAAACACAAACGGCATCAAGAAACACTATTGTCGACACCATTGCTAGGCCGACTGGCCGCAATCTCGAGCGCAAAACGTTCATTTATACCATGGGTTTCTTATGAAAAAGCAATAGCGTATTTTAGTTGAAAAAACACACGATCTTTGATGATCAAGGGGAAACTAAAGCAAAAAACCTTGCCAAGCAATCGTAATGCATTGCGGAGACTCAGAAAGGAATAGGTCAGCACGATGATCACTCCCTCTTGATAGCTCTCGCTCATCCATCGATCGCACGATCGAGCTAGCTTTACACTTGCACCGCTATCGTCAACTCCTCTTATCCCTCTCATTCACCTGCGTTTTTCTCCTTTTTTTTAACAATAATGAAAAATAATCAATAATGAAGAATATACATTTCTAATAATTTCTTAACTTTCATAATTTTTTTCATGGATATTTAACAAATTGAGAATTAAAATAGATTGTTCGTACTTTCAATACATAAAAGATAAACATACATTCTTTACTTCCGAAATGCATTGCATTATGCAAGATTACTTGAAAATTGCATACATAGAAACTTCGTAAATGTATATGGACGTGCAAAATAGAACTGCAACGAGATAAAATAGCTTTTAATTATTATTATTACATTAATATAATTATTGATCGGTGCATTCATGCATGATTTTATGTGAATTATCAGATCATCGTATTTTAATATGATTGTGATTACGGTCGAATGGTATTATATTGTTCTCGACTATTCCTAGTCATCTCATATGATATTTTTATATGAGTGCTTATATATATGCTTATATAGTCAGTTAGGCATTTCTTTTATAAAATACTTTTTTGTTCAGGAATCGATTTACGTGGTCAAGACTATCACGAGAAGACAGAATTACATTAATATCATAAAAATCATACAGATGTATGATTTTTGTCATTTCTTCGAAAAACAAATTAAAAGTTAAGAACACAATTGCATTGTAACAATATGCATTTTAAAGAAAAATGACCAAGAAGATAACAAAGCAAGTTACATTTCTTAACTTAATTAAGCCAATTCAAAAAAATAAAATAGGGATAAATGCGAATGACACAAGAATAAAACAAAATAGTCACTGAGAAAAACGACATTAGTATATACACGTACACATATGCATGTGAGATACATATAGGCAGCGAATTGTATCTTTTACCTCTGAATCCACACATTTCGATTTATCGTTAACGGCTCTATCGCATACGTGGTCTTCAAACCAGTTTCTCTTTTTATCATGGTCACCGCAGGTAATACGCAATCGAGTAGCGGAGTAATTATTGTACCTGTCAGTAGAACGGTTCACAAACGTTCCTCTATACTACATAATAAAAATTTGCTTCTTCAAAATTATATTTCCACATAAAAATAATAATATGTTATTTGTGTGTATACAAAATATCCCAGATTTATCATTTGTTTACTTATAAATTTTTTCGCTAATTTAAAATGAGCTTTTTCTTGATATATATATCAAATAATTGACAGTTTTTAAATCAATTATATACAAAATAACTAAAAATATATATATAGTATATATAAATATAAAAAGTTTTTTCAAAAATCTAATCTTCAAAATTATACATAAATATAGTAAATCTTTCTTTTTCAATTAATTTAAAATGTAATTTTGTATTTTTTGTAAGTGCTATAGTTATATCTAAACATTATATTTGCAGTTAAATTTTACAGAAAAAAGTGATCTTTATAAAAAAGATGGAAAATGTATTAAACCATAAATGTATTAAACCAAAAATATTTACAATGCAATACAATGTTTCACTGATTTAAAACAAGAAGTTGTTACACGCAGTTCAATATACCAATCTAAAACTTATGCATACCAGTATTTCATATGTATTGCATCTGCACAATCCATAATTCATGATTCTCGCATTGATATATCACTACGATCTAATAATTAGCAGACTGTTTCCAAGCAATTCTAGATAGACACCGATGTACACTAGATAATTACAAGATTTGAAGTGCATATAAATGCAATAAATCAATATATATAGAAATATATTTTATGAATTTTTGAATTTGCCCTTACAAATTTGTAGAATCTGATTCTACAATCTTTATTAAAAAGATAAATTTATAATGGAATCATATAGAATTATATACGATTACTAATAATGCTGTAGAGAGAAATCTCATTTGTAGTGCGATTAATTAATTAATATGTTTATTTATTTATTTGTATTTATATTATCTCTCATTAAGATCATATTTTTGTATAAAGAGAAAGATATTTATCAAGTGATTTTGCAAGCGTCGTAAACCGAAGGAGTGAATAATTATACGGGTCTCAAGGCACAGGTGTTTCAGGCTTTTCATGTTAATCAGACACTGTGTGCTTCGTTCGTGCACACGCGAAAACATGTGCACGTGTACCCACATATGTATAGTGATACATAGCAAAGGAATATGCAAAATAAGTTTCGATGCGCGCGCATATTATATACCCCGCAGTATTTCATGCATCAGAAATACGGTAAAAGCTATATGCTCGTTATGCTCTTTTCTTGTCTAAAGCAAGTGTTATCGATGAAATAATTAGCCGCAGCAGGCGTTACTTAATTCGACTTTAAAAATAGATATCACACGTAAACGTGTAATTTATAATGAATTTACATGCTGGTACACCTAGTATCATCATGCGTTCCACTATCATTATTTTTGAACAAATTGTTCTTTTATTTCTACAATTTGCCGTGTCTTAATTAGAAAAATTAAATATTTTGAGTTTGCTCTTATTACGAATACATAGTACAAATCTATATCAATCTCATATATGTCAAACTTAATAATGTTACATATTATGTTGTTATATTAATATACTTTTATAGCTTGTAATCCAAATATTGCTTAACGGATTGCGAATCGACTGTTTATATCATTATCAGACTAAACAGTGAGACAATTCGTGCGTTAAGGAGCAATCCGACAAATGTGATGTGAGCTGTTAGCGATACCTTAAGTATATTTCACGGTGTATCGCGTAATCTCTGTGTGCCATCGCGACAACCCAACTTAAACTAGGCATCGTGTAGTCGATGTCCGGTACGCCGTACGGACCTGTCTCTCTCTTTCTCTCTTTTGCCTGCTAAGAGAGTGACATCATCAGCCACCTATGTCTACCCATTCAGCAATCTGCGCACGTACTTTCGTCCAAAAAAAGCATTATAAAACAAAAATATTGTCCGTCTGAAGTTGAACTTATAAATTAATGGTCACCAGCAATGATTAATGACAATCATCATTCTATATGATCATTATTTTGCATCTCAAGTGAGGATTTTTTTATATTGCGCTATATTTGATCGAATTTATATATGTTAACTACAAATAATTAAATTGTCATTATCATAATTTAGATTTCTGATAGTCATTGTATCATTTATCTAAATGTGTATTCATTATTAATATAAAAAGCACATATTTTAAATTAAATTTTAAAATATTGATTATAACTCAATAATCATAACGCCAGAATTTAACGCGAGAAACTTGGTATCTTTTCTCTCTCTCTCTCTCTCTCTCTCTCTCTCTCTCTCTCTCTCTCTCTCTCTCTCTCTCTGTGTGTGTATGAAACACAGACAAAAGAAAGAAAAAGAATATGCACACATATACGCGCTCGCGCGCGCGCGCTCAAAGATTAATTGGAAAAAACATTAATTGGAAAAAATATTCTAAAAAAATTACATCATAAAAAAAGAAAAAATTTTGTTCGGTATAATTAAGTCTTTTGTTTGATACTACAGACATCTATTTCAAACTAGCGCTACAAGTTACGATTTATCATATAGTACTTAACAGTTACAAGCTCATTACTCGAGATCGGCCGTGATCTTACAACCATCTTATTATCGGAGCGTAAACTTGTTTATCTTCCAAGAATTATCCCAATTAATCTTAATTGTCAAAGATGAGAGTGAGACAAGAACGAGAATGAGTATTAATTAATTATCATTCGTCACTCGATAAAGTTGAACCTAAATGAACAGCAAAATTGAAGTTTTGCGAAACAGATAAGGCGCAAGACTCGCTCGTTCTAGAAATGAGGGGGAGATAACTCGTAATTTTCTAATTGGGACAGAAATAATCTTATAACATTGTATATATTTCCCGAAACCAACGTTCCAATTATAGTACGCATATTTTGCATCAAATATATAAAGTAACAGAATTCTTAATCGGCCAAGGGAAGTCTCAGGGGCCCAGACACGCTATCGTCATTTTGAAATGTAAAAAATGCGTCAAAATGCCGATAATTAAATCTTCTGATTCTGAATAAATCATTTTCTCTTTAATTTTTGTGTTTTTCAATGGAATTTGCATTTTATTTTAAAATTTGTCTGAAGAATAATAGCGACCTATGAGATTCAAACTGTTTGATTGCGTAGCTAATGTTTTCTGTCCGGTTAAGAATTATAGAAAAATATAGATCTTAAAAACAAAATAATATACATATCTATTTATTTAACGCGATTTTTCTTTCTTTATGTACTAAATTATTAACAAATTTATAATGCCAATATATATTTTCTTAAATTGTAAAAATCGAAAAAATCTATAATAAAAACGTATCTTATTCTAATTAAACTTCACAATGAATAAATATGCGTTTAAATACATTTAAATCTTTTTCTTATTCTAAATGCATTATATACTTTCTTATATATATTCGAATCTTTTTTATTCCAAATAGATCCTTAGGTTCGAAACTTTACTTTAATTCTTTTGCAAAATATTCAAATATATTCTTTTATAACTTAAAAACTTTTTTATTATTTTATATTCTCCCTCTAACTATTATTATTTTATATTCTCTGACGTTAGATATGCGACAAAAAAATAGTTTGTTAAATAATATATCAATATATCAATAATATATCAAATATTACTTAAATAGCAAAATAAATTTTTAAAATTTTAAAATAAATATTTCTTATGATATTAACAACAATGGAAGCGAGAAATTCACACGCTCTTGGAGCCAGCGACCTTCAAATGCGAAAAGAGCGAGACGCGTTACCGTTAGATTCATTTCATTTGCGTGACGTTTTTTTATGACTAGTCTAATTTACGGGACGGTCGTGGATAAGGTCATTTTTGTTAACACATCAGGTAGAAAAAATCGTACAGGTGACGCAATAGCTTTTTCGACCTTGCTCCAAAAATATTTTCGCACCCTCGCTTGAGTTGTATATCTATTCTCGTTATGCTTTTTTAATTGGCAAGATGCCGTTATACTTGGAGAAAAACAAAGATCTCAATATTTTTTATGATTAAAATCATTCTACAATATGATAAATTTTGTTCCATCTTAAAAGATAGTACAAATTTGTAGCGCAAAAAAATAAATGTTTCTGCAAATTACGCATATTCATCAACCTGAATCATTTAAAGGAAATAATTTATTTCTGATTACAATATATTTAAAATGTAGTTAAAAATTTAAATTTTTTTCATATAGTTAGAAATGCTATAATTAGAAATATGTAAATTTTGGAATGTATTTAAAGGCAATTTGAAATAAATACTTAACGCATTTTACAATGTTCACATGAGTCACATGCGTGTCGCTATCCGACGGTAATGGTGTCGAAGATACGGAACTCTATGAAAATTTCTGTTAAATTCAATACGTCGTAAAATTCACTTAGATCTTTTATTAGTTTATTTTTCCACGGCAACTAAAAACTAATTTAACTTTCATTAATATCTTATTAATATATTATCTTACATGTATATTTTCGAATATAGTATCATATAAACTATACAAAAAACGATAAAATTAAACAAAGATAAATACTATAATCTGCGATATTATGTGTAATATAAAATATCTATCTATATGTCTAATACAAAATATCTCTTTGATAGTACATAAATAATTTATCAAATAACATAACACTTAACTAAAAACAAAAGTAGACAGCCAAAAAAATCTTGAAAAATTAATATTTTCTTTTTATATGTGATTAATTATAACAATTATATAGAAAAAAATCTTTCAGATTATCAAAATTGTTAATAAAAGTTTCTTTATTATTAAATTAATGAATAACTTTACAAAAAATTAATATATATGAAAACTGAATATAATATAATGCAATCTGTAATAGAAGAACTATTTTCCTGCGTAAAACGAATTGGTAATATATGACGCGTTTATTATATATAATTTTACCATATTAAACAAAACTCATATAACAATTTCGGATATATTGCATTATCAAATTTATGACAAGAATAGCCTATTTTCATTCTTTATCTCTAGAGACACTACATTTTAATAAAAAAAGGGAAGAAACATCGATTTAAAGCGACTTCTGCTCAACTACGAATTACAGATAAGATACTTGGTTATGCGCCGTTCTTTTTTTCGAGGATGATTCAAGACCTGGCAGGCCCTTTTATCATCTAAGGTTTGTTAAGTTTCGGGCGACACTTATCTTCAGGCCGCGGGCACTCGGTCGGCACTTTGGGGGTTGCGAAATCGAGAAAGGGCGCAGATCACGGACCATGAGTAGAGACACGACAAAAGGGGGTTTCTTCAGTCGAAGAGGGAGAGTTGCTAAGGTGTCGCGGAGTTAGAAGAGGGATGGAAGATCCAGGGGCGGGCAAGAACGCAAGAGGGCAAGAGGCATCGGATGACATCGCGACGCCCGAGGCTCCCTGAGCAAGTTCTCGAAAGTGTCGGCTAAACTGATATGAGAAATGGTCGCTTCGTGCTACCCGTAGGGGATGAAGCAGCCCGGCTATACTTATTCGTTATATGGTCGGGAAACGCTCAAGCATTTGTAAACCCCTTTATCCGATACAAAGACAAGCGATCGGTAACTACATATTTCTGCTGATATCAAGAAAAATCGCCATTTAATGAATTTCGAAATGTGTTCATGCTATTTTAAATATTGTCATCGAATATTAGAAAATACAATCAGCGCGTTACATGATTAGTATCATATATATATATATATATATATATATATATATATATATATATATATATATATATATTTTTTAAACATGTACAGTTTAAGAATCGATTAAACAATATTTTGGATATAAAATATTTTTTATCGATGCCATACATAACTTTAAAATAAAAAATAAAACTGACAAAAAGAGAATTATTGAGATTCAATCCTTCATATATCTACAATTACAAAAATTTTTTAAAGAAATCTTATTTATACCAATTTTATATGGTATAACAAACCTCATGATACTTCATCTATTTAAACTTTATTTTGAATAGGCTGTGCTGCAATTGTACACGCCGTACGCAAATTAGAGTCATTTGAATCCGCGAAAACACTTCGAAGATTAAAAACATCTAGCAAATGGATAAATACATTCGATAGCAAAAAAGTGAAAAAATTTAATTCATTATATTTTTACATTATTTTCAATATTAACAAAATCCATATGTCTTGTTGATGTCATTAACGTTGGGTGATTCAATATAAATGTTTAATATATTCAACTGAACTTCAGTTTGATAACTTTCTGTAACTTTCTGGGGTGTTGCATAGATAGGCTTGGTAAAAGGAAGATGACACACAAGAAAGTCTAAAGGATTGCACTGGTGGGGGTAAAGGAACGCTTATCACCGCCTGCAGCCGCGCCGACCGTCGGATCCTTATTTATGGTCTCCGTCAGGCGTCGGAGCGGTATACACTATACCTATTTTACCCTCAGGTTCCTCGATACTAAAACTCACTTTATTTTCGGACAGATAGCTTCCCCCTCTCTTGAAAAATCGAAAATGTTTATAAGTACAGTTAACAAATTGATAGGAAAGATCAAAATAATTTTTTAGAAACTGTACCTTTGCGTTCTATCAAAATTAGGCAACTTAAACTTCTTTTAGCAAATAAACAGAAATTTTTTAAAATTTATAACGTTTATAACGTATACACGATTTAAACGAAGTTCTTTAGGTACATTGGCAAAAGTTATAAAACGAAAAAAATGAAGTATTAAAAATTGACTTAATAATTATTAATCACTAGGCGTATGCTCATCCTGGTAGTATATTGTACACATAAATAAACATCTCTTTAAACATTATCTTCCTCAAATAATTGTTTTTCACTACATTCTTGTATTTATCTCGCAGTCATGTATTATCAACATGAAGAAGTGATATAGAATTCATATCTTACTAGTATATATTGTCCGTTTGAGATATATATTGTTAAGAATAGTAATATGTGTATATACATCCAACAAGATTAATCTATTCAAATAACGTAACAAGTTCTTTGCATTTATGAAACGTTTAATATATGAACTGTCGACTGTCGGAATAAAGAAAATAAAGTACGTTTATCGCATTAATCGTAAATAAACAGATTTCAAAACGTACTTTCTCGCATGCGAGTATAATACTCATCGTAAATTATCTGCCAG
This sequence comes from Cephalotes varians, assembly GCA_037157785.1. Lineage (NCBI taxonomy): Eukaryota > Metazoa > Arthropoda > Insecta > Hymenoptera > Formicidae > Cephalotes > Cephalotes varians. The sequence continues at coordinate 4,315,724 of JANQDE010000002.1, read as the reverse complement.
AATGATTGATAGAAAAATATGTCATATATCACACACAGAACAATTCAAATAATAAAATATATCCATATAATAAAATAATCAACAGTACGTGTAAATAAACAGCAAGTTCCAATATATATCGCGACACAATTCGATTTAAAATCAACAAAAAATAATCTAAAAGAATATCAAGAGTCACCCTGTTGCTATATAGCAGCTCTAACTGACTAACGGAGCATGTGCACCGCGTAAGATTTTGGCGGGAGGCCGATCTCTAACTTTGACAGCTTTAACTTCTGACATATTTATGTGCCCGCGTATTTAACGAACCGCGCAAACGAGACAGTGCTTATTTTCATATATTATGACGGTGTTAAATCATATGATAATATATATATATATATATATAACTTACCCGTAGCGGCCAACTCGAGATCAACGATAGCGAAGTCGTCTTTGCGGAAGAATAGTCCGCGCACGTTCCTTACAGCTCATGATAACGCCTATTCGAACTTGCTTTTCCAAATTTGTTGCTCCATCCGCTTACTGCTGATTTTACTCCGTAGTCTTAGCCTTCTTTCGCGCCTCCTCGCGTTTTCGAACATGCGTTCAATAGGCGGGCGGAGTCCCCAAATCACCGCCAGAATATGATCCCGTCGTATCGCTGGTTACGGAACCGAATTCTTGTCCGATAGGGATCGGCCGATTGTATCCCTGGCCAAGAACGAAGGACGGAGACGTCCTCGCACAGGATGAAAAACCGCGTGCGTCGCGGTGGGTTTCATCCACCTCCTCGCGCGAAGGTTTCGCGGAGGCTTCGCCTTCGAGACTCGCCGACTCTCCGAGATCTCGAGGACGCTCTTTCACCGGCCAAAGCAAACTTGTTGGATGGCAATACGTGAGTTAAATGTTCACCGCGGATGGTTTACGGCCCGATAGTCCCCACCTCATGCCGCCACGCGGCGCTGCCTCCGTTTTCTCTCTCTCTCTTTCTGCCTCTCCTCGTGCTTTCATCCCACTACTGCCGGCT
>JANQDE010000002.1:4290755-4313784 GCA_037157785.1 Cephalotes varians | reverse complement strand
TCTCTCTCTCTCTCTCTCTCTCTCTCTCTCTCTCTCTCTCTCTCTCTCTCTCTCTCTCTCTCCTTAACTTTGACATACACTCACAAGAATGGCCACGATGACGTAACGAAACACGTGACTATCGTATAGCCAATGGCGGACAGTTGGTTCAAATCTCGCGGGCACCGGAGACCCCACCTAGCGCTTCATCTTCAGGACTGGTTATCATCGGACGTACATGCAGGATTGAGCTATTATCTGGTGCTTGACGTTATAGGTATAATTATATAGCGTTGCGATACACATCGAGTAATGGTGATTTGTGACCGCTTCCCTCTCCGCACATATACATACTCAATTTTCTCTGTAACCACGTGATAGACACGCTACATTGACTGTTGCTATAGATTTTTAGACGTGACAAAGTATTATCTAGTTAAGAAAGCAACGATACACAAATCGATACGCACTTGGCAATATCTTAAAATATGTTGCCTTCGCGTTCACTTTCTTAACTAGTTACGAGTATTCTTTTATAACGTAGCGATTTAATTTCAATTGTACGTTGAAAAATGTCACAGATATGAAGAAAAAAAAAATAACGAATCTGTTTCAAAACTATATTTTGCATAGGTTGAAGAAAGCTATGACAAGAAATGCCATGAATCAGTAAACGTGATGTCTACTGAAACCTCATTCGACGCAGCTTGAATAATTTAGAAAAGTCAATTCACACGACGTCCCATTAATTTGAATTCGCGCGAGAATAAACTCTGCGCTGCGAAATTGCGTTTCGCCATGCGGCCAATTCCGCTTCTGGCGAAATTTAAATCGAGCCCACCTAAACTCGGCACCGAATTTAGAGTTGGAAGCGCCCGGTGAACCATGCGTGCGCTGCAGTCACTGCCATCGCATACATCATCCGATATTTATTTGTCTCTCTTCCTGAAGAATTTAAAGCGTGTGGAAGCTCCTACTTTTTTCGTCCGGCCACAGCAATGAACAGTTTTGGAGAAGATACCGTTATTATGGCGTATGACGCAACGAATGGTATCGCGCGCGACAAGTCCAATATATTGAACAATAAATAATGCCGAGACATAAAATCGATGAATTGGAATCCGGGCTCCTTTGCTTCGTGTATTTGTTTTTGCTAGACAACATTAAATCCACAAACCCTACGAATACTCAAAACAAATAAAAGTATACTAAAAAAAAGAAAAATATAAATGTGAGATAGTTAAGATATATTCTGGAGATTATATCATCTTTATAAATAGTATGAAGAATATAGATATTTCGCAATTTTACACAATATTCATGAATTACGTGAATAGTATATCATTAAAAAGTTCAATATATCAGAATTACATTTAAACAATTTTCATAAAATTCTTTAAATAACTGTCAGAGGTGTTAATGAAAATATACATGTATATTAATTTTTACATGTAATATTAATTTTTTATAACTTTATTTTTAATAGTGATAATGATAAAAAGGAGAGATAAACGTGATTAATGTAATAAATCATGGAGCCACGTGGCTGTAGAGACATTTCTGAGAGTTAAGATGGAGTTAGGAAATCCGAGTACGCATTTGCCGTTTGACGGAATGTTATTGCGGCCATAATCGTAGGCGCCAACAGGTGCGAGCCCGGCGCAAGCCTATATGTGAGTGTATGTGTAAGCATGCAATACTACGTCTGTGAGTCGGTATACCTATATTATCGCTATAGGGCAATAAAGACCCCCATCCCTATAATCTGTGGCGGAAACAATAACTAAACAGGCAAGCAAGCCAGCCAACCAGCACTGATCCAGTACCAGTCGTTTATAATGTTAATGGTTATAGAACCGTCAATATTTTGACATTTTATCTTTTCAAGAGATATCATACAATCTCTTCAATCTTTTTTATGTTTTTTTATGTTTTTATGTTTTTTATTGTCATAAGTAAGCATCGTCATTTAATATATAATATTTAATTATGAAATTTTTAATTAAAATGCAAATCACTACATATATATATTAGAATATGTCAAAAAAACTACGCAATTGATTAATTACGTTTAGAAAATAATTTTAAAACACATGGCATAGAAAAGTTTAAAAATTAATTTAAAGTTATTCTGATTGTGAGAATTTTCTTTCATCTCAGGAACCTCGTAATATAGTAAGATATTGCATAAGATCAAAATTTCATTAATATTCAAAAAAATATTTATAAAAAGATATTTAGTTATAAATAATGTTTAAAGAAAGAAATAAATCAGAATAGAAAGAAAAGAATTACGAAATATTTGATTTATTTTATATTTTGTATTTGTTTTGCTGTTGTACTATTCGCGCCACGTGTGCATACATCTCATCACGTATATCCATACACATGGAAATCTGCATTTATATATATGATGTTGTAGTATATACTTTGCTTGTTTCTTATGTTATGCATGCGTTTATATTACTAATAACTTCATGAATAGACATTAGTCTAAATTTAATAATTTTAATATCACAATATGGCAAACATCACATATACATATAAATCTATTATATTACAAAATGCCAAACGTCACACTCTAATCTTAAGTTTAATGTCGCGCTTATTCTTGTATATTTCATTTGAAAAACATCTTGATTATACAGAAAAATGCATAGAATCGTAATATATGTACATACATACATGTGCATATATACGCGCATGTGCGCGCGCGCGCGCGTGTGTGTGTGTGTGTGTGTGTGTGTGTGTGTGTGTGTGTGTTTATTTATTACAATATCAACTGTGTATATTAACTGTATATATTTATATATACCATAGAAAGATATATATTTATCGCACGAGAGATTTCCACATATCTTCTACCTCGATCTACTTTCTTATCACAGGGAAATTGTCCCGCCCGGCGTGGCAAGACGCCCAGTTCCCTCAACTTTAGGAAGAGAGAGAGAGAGAGAGAAAAAAGAGAGTTAAAGCGGCATACTGGGGAAGAAACGGTAACGAGAGGAGGGAGGATGTTCACTCCTCTAAGGAACAGTCGTACATTACTACTTGCGAAAAAAGACCATCCATAGGACGTTTAATTTCCAAAGCCCTTCCGCCAGCTCCATTCACCGCGTCCCTGAATCCACGAGCATTGCATGAATTCCGTCATTCAAAACCCAACCCCTCTCACCACTCACTCTGTACCTCTTCAGACTTACGACTGCGAGGCACGACGACGAAAAGCGCCATCGTGTGCAATCTTCTCTATAATACCTCTGACCCTCCGGCGTATAGAATTACAAGGGTAAAAAAGATTCATTCTAATACGCTTATGCTTCCCCATGTGTAATTGTAAAAATCATGATGCAATCTTTTCATAACGTTTAGCACTTCCATGAAATATGCAGATTACGTGTATAATCAGGTGAAGTATAATGAAAAAAGAAACAACAATAATTTCTTTTGTATTTGTATCATGATTAAAATAATACTTTGAACAGGAAGCATACCTTTTGATTTTATAATAATATATGATATTTATAGTAATATATAGTAATATATTAAGCAAAAGTTAATTAGGATTTTTGATCATAATAGAATGTTTTATACAAAATATATGTAGAATTTACGAATATAGAATTAATGGAATTACTACAACAGCATATAACGATATATCTTCTTCAATCTTGAAGTTAGATATCAGCCGATGTTAAAACATATTTACTTTCCGCTCCATTAAACACTGCGATTTTTACTGCAAGCAATCATGTAAGTTTTGAAAATCGTCGGGTTAACCTAACGGCGCTATAAAATCTGGATTCTGGCGGCACGCGCACTCATCCCCATCGCCACCCGCTCTATGGAATATAACCCTCCACGCGAGTCTCCACACCACGATAACCTAGCGACACTTCTTCCGCTACGTATATCCTCATTTGTCCGCTGTGTTTTACAACTCGAGTCTCGCTTCACGACCGCTAAACGTGACGGATGCCTAGATTCATGTTCTCCTACATAAGCTCGCAATCTATGCGTGTTACACGAGAAACTCGTTATTTGGAATTACAAATTACACTTACATAATCTCTTTTTTCATTCCAAGAGTAGTTTTGTAGAATGGTGAGATGTATTACACGTATTAATTACTTCAATTGTAATAAAAATACAAAATTATGACTATATATATTTTATAATATCTAAGATATGTGCGATATTTATACAAATTAATTATTGCTTCAGCCAAAGAAATTTTATCAGCGTGTCGTGTAACATATTTTTGTTTCACGTAAGGAACATTTTTCAACAAAGAAAGAGTAAGAGAGAAATAGATAAGAGAAAGAGAGAGAAAGTATGTTATCTCGTCACATATATATTTTTCATAAAAAGATTATATTAATTTTAATATTTTCAGTAGTAATAATATATTTTAAGATTAAAAAAGAATGCCTCATTTATAATATGCTTTCGCGATGGCTATCATAAGCCAATGTTATTAAAAAAAATTAAGCAAATTTTTGTAGCAACTTTTATGTAGAGGGTAGAAAGAAATGCGGTTTTAAGTACTTTGGCTCGAGGCAACCGGAGAAAAGGTGTTCCTCGAGACGTTACTGAAACTGCCTCTTGTTTACAATGGGAAACAAAGTTTACGCGGTCGGGATTAATCTTCGAGCAAGGCGTCCGTAGGGTCTCCAAACGGCGTCAGGATCAGCAAGATCCCTAATGAATCTAGGCAAAGGACCCTCGAGAGTCGGGATCTTGACTTTTGAGAGGGCGCAGCCAACTTCGGCTCAGATGTTGGTCTCGTGGTAGCCAAGACTTGGTTCCGAGTTTGCAATGAGCTAAGGAATATCTCCCTTGTCCATGTTCCATGAACTTTCGAATGCTTGCATTTACCGACGCATCTTTAACTGCACGGAAAATTGCGGATTCTCTATCATATTTGCAGACCAATACATTTTCCATGTTTTATATCAGCTATTCTTTCTACGATTCTCCTAGTATTTATATTTTTTACTATATTTGTTAATTCGTTAATATCATGAGCCCTAACAGCTTTCTTAGTTTTACTTAATTTTAAATGACTTTTTATCCTACGAATTTTAAATGACATTAGATTTTAATTAGTAGATGTCTGTATTAATTTTGCAAATATATATAATTAAAAATTATATATATTTTTACACACTGGTCTCAGTTTAGAATGCTAATTGATAATGCTTTCACGTACGCTTTATGGTCCGCATCCAACGTAATTATAGTTATACTTGTTGACCACGTCCATTTTCACCATGATGGTTACGAACTGGTTACATTATGGTTGACCAAACGATTTGATGTAGCAACCGCAGACTAATGTTAATATCTATTTGGTTTTGTAGTAGTTAGTATTTGCATAAGTGATCACAAGCATTTTAGATACAGTGATTGTTTTTTTTTTTCAAAATCTTATTATAATTCTTAATTTTAACGTTTAATTATTTTAGCTTAACAAAATATCAATAATGTCAATATAAAGATATTTAGTTTTAAACATAATATATAAAACATATAAACATTTTTCCTTTCTAGCACGTTAGAGTAAATAATGCGTAGTATAAACAAATGTCAAGGATGATTATAATGCTGCCTATAAATAAAGAAGGTTACATCAAAGATGACAAAGCGCGCATGTGACGATCAAACTCATGGGAGTTTCTCGCGCATAAATAAATGGTGGCAGAGCATGGAATTATCGGATCCGTGCTGCCACCGCCAACACCGTAAGCAGATAGTGTATATTCTACGGCCCTGGTCGCGAGGGTCTTCATCTTTCCTTCGTCTCACCGCCCACTCGTGAAGACATGTCCAGGTACGTGGAAGTAACGAGGGGAACGAGGGTGGGTTAGAGACAGAGAAAGAGTACAAAGTTCTTTGGACACGCGGGCACAACGCATACGCAACCATAGTATCAGGTATAGCGCAGTGGCAAGCCAGCGTGTTGGCGATAAATCATGGGTTACCACATTGTAGCCCAGTAAATCATCGGACGCGGGGAACGCGAGAGCTTCCCAGCGTGAAATGAAACGAATTCATCTCTGTCATCCCCCACTACGTGCTTCCATCCACCTCTCTTTCCACTCCCTTTCCCTCTCTCGCGCTCCTATCGCTCTTTCTTCTGCTTTCTCCCTCCAACCCACCCTTCTCTACACCTCATCTACTACCATCCCTCAATTCGCCTCTACCATGCCCCTCCCCGCGCGGCCGCGTGTTTTCTATCCTCCGCACGCAACTGGCTAGGGTAGATAGTTATATATAATATCGGTCCCACCCATCTACCCCCATTCACAGTCTTTTCGAGAGGATCGTCAGGAATCTTTCACACGAACGAATTTTTTTTCGGCGACCGCATGACGTTCACTCGATTATCTTTTTGCCAATCTTTTGCCATCTTTAGATTATTTGATTCTAGTAATTCTCTTCTCGCTCATCTTAATATATCTTAATATATGACAATTTTATTATATCTTATAACATAAATAATATACTTAGCGCAAGTGTTAAAAAAATGGTTTAAATATCTCAATTATTGCACAAAATTTTATTTATTTGGGAAAATCAAGTAACATTTATAAAACTTTCAAACTATACGATATCACACGTATGTCTTCTTATATTATGCTGTATGTAATGTCACTAGATAAACAATATACCCATTTCTCTCTGAATACAAAAATAAATTTTTCCTTTCATTTTTAATAATTCGCACACTATAGCCAAGCTCTATCTTTGTCATAAGTTTTTCCTTTTGTCTTGCCTTTAAAGGAAATCTTGAAATTTCTCTTTCTCTCTCTCTCTCTCTTTCACTTTCTCTATATGACGTTAAGTCGTGGCATTGTAAGTAGGCGCTCCTTACCGAGGTTCACGTCGGCACCGCAATATTTATAGTAATTTGATACAAGCGGACGACGAACAAAAAATTGCTGCTAGCTAGCGAAGTGGGAGGTCAGAAAGATGAGGTAAGGGTGGGACGAGAGGTGGTAGACCCATACATTGCGGGCAACTCAGACGCAGCCGCGCCTCCGCCTTTCTCAGCCTCCTAGCAGCCCCTATCGCCCGATACCGCTTATTTCTCCTACCGTCCTTACATTCCAACTTTTCACTTCCGTTTTTGTCTGTATTATGGTCCTTTCTAATATGATCGTCGATCACTGAATGTAAACAGCAATGACTCACAATAAGCATAACAAATATAACTTAATAATAAATAGTTATCATTTTATAAGAATGTTTTATAAAAAAAATAATAACCTTTCTTAATGTTACAAATATTATATGCGACAAGACTCATATAAATGAAAAATTTTTTAATAATTTATAATATACAGTTTATATGTATACATAAATTAATTCAATAATATATATATATATAAACTTTTATAAATATTTTTTTATATATACAAATTTGTATATATAAATGTTTTTAAACACACATAATTTCAATTTTCGTGTAATGCATATATAACATATATAATTTAGTCAATCATTTCTTTTCCTTGAATTTGATTAAAAAATGGTATAACTATAAAATAAAGTTATAAAATAATTATATATAAAATAATTATAAAATATGTTAAAATTATATAATATAGAAAATATGACAAGGGTATGAAAAAGAGAAAAGAGAAAGAGAGAGAGAGAAAGAATGAGAGAGAAAGAGAAATAAATAATAACAGCACAATTCTCTGCGGTCAGGTATGAAGAAACTCGTTTCTACCCGTCGAATAGGTCTTAATTAACATCAGGTAGATTCTGAAACGTATAGCTCCTATTTATCATTTCCAATTAAGCTATAATCCGATATGATAAATAATGCCGTTAACGTAGTAAAGAGGCAACAGGATTTGATTTATTTAATAGGATAACTTGATCACATTATATCAAGAATCAATAAGTCCTTAGTGTATGAACATAATATTTCCCTTATCTATTGCAAAAATTCACATTTCAATGTTACTTTTTCACATTATTCTTAAGTTTTCTTCTTTACTTCTAGAGCAATAAGACATCTTCGAGAAAAAAAAACAATAAATTCATGCGCGAATAAGCATCACACTTGCAATAAATGCACGACTGCAATTAATTCGGCAAAGATCGTTGGTACGGCTAGCAGGAATGCAAGAAACTAGTGCACTAATTAGGAGTTACCTCCATTTGTTCTTTTATTTAATCAGTGCCGTGGGTGGTGAGCATCAGTAGGGTGGATACTGCAGAGTAGATGGCGAACAAGAAGGGGCGAGAAAGAGAGGGGCAATATGGGGGAGGGAGGTTTCTCGCGTTGCGGTGGCAGACTATTACGGGACTCCCACATAAATTGGATTGTCGCTCGGTCCAAATGTATGTAGCGATAAATCCACCCGGCGAAAATAATGGCGACTCATTTTGTAAATGGCGTAAAACTTAAAATTGTGCCGTCTCCGACAATGAGTTTTATAGACACGATGACAGCATTCCTGTTACTATCTAACAACTATCGATCAATGTATAGGCGTAAAGATAAAGCAAATGAAAAGATATTTGTTATCAGTAAGACTTTACAATAAATGTGAAGAAGTTTTAATATTTAATATTATAATTTTTTTAATATTATAATTTTATATCAAAATAAATTATAATCTAGTATATAACAAATACACAGTTTAAATTATTTTTTTTACGAACAAATATATGAAACATCATTTCATGTAGTTTACATATTATTGTCCCAAAAGATAAAAGAATATTGCCATTACTAAAAATTTTAATTTTGTTTGTCTAATATCAACATTTTAAAAGATTAAAATTAGACAAGATATGGCGTAATATTTAAATACATTCACTCTGTAATTTAGTCTAATTTATCTGTCTACCTTTCTGTCTACCTTTGACGCACACAATGCTCGTAATCCATTGGCTATCTACCAGTGACAAGAACCTGGGACTACCCTTATAGTCGACTTCATTGAACGCGGTGCTCGTTTATCTCCGAACGCGTATATCATCCCCTCTTCTTGCCTCACCAATGTGCCAACCCTGTTTTCGGTTTCGCCTTCTTTACCCCTTCTCCTTTCCGCAGCAGACTCGACGTACGTTCAAGATAGAAACTGTAAACCTAAATACTTCATCCTCATTTACTAATATTCAACGTTGATTTTCATCCGTCTGGCTTACGCCAAAAGTTCTTGTGGTCTACTTATTATTTATTTATATTTATTATTTATTTATCTACTTATTTATTACTTTTTTATTTATAAAATGACACACGTACTCTCCCGTATATGTATTCAAATATTTATATAATCTGTATATATCTGTAATAATTTATATAATATTTATAATATTTATCTCATCAAACAAAAATAATTAGTAAAAATAATTAGAAAAAAAATATCGAGATCGATAACACGATAAGATTTTTCGTGAACGTAAGAAGAAGCTGAATTCGCAATGTGCGTCAGACAGATAGGGAATCTAATTTTCAAATGCCGAGGGGTAGATCTGAAGGAAATCCCCCAGCGTATTATTTATAATATATACGCAGATGAAATTGGTGTCCAAACACGTTAGGCACGCGCTTTCAAGTATGCTTCATATATTTCAAGCTAGTTATTTCCTCCGTTTTAGATATGAAGAAATTTTCATATGCGAAATGTCGGCAGGCAGACAATATTAAAGACAATATTCGTATGCAATAAAATGCGTATGATAATTTCTCTTAAAATAATTAAAAAGAAAAAATGTTATCAAATATTATCATACTACAAATATTTTATTTAAAGCATAAATAAAAGCATATTTGAAATTACATATATAATGTTCGAAAATTTTAATTAAATTAGTCAGTGATTTATTAACGTTATAAATACGCAAAACTTTATAATTTAGCAATTAAAAACTCAAATTTAACAGGTAATAAGGTGGATTGCGTATATTTGGGTACGGAGAATAGAGCGAGGTAAACTGATAGAAGGCCAATGATTGGAATAAAACTACGCCAACCAGCGTTTTCCGGCAGATCTCGTTTCACGGCTCGATTCTGTCACGAAGCGAATAAGGAGTTTCGGTACCACATTCTCGTCGAAGGGATAACTAGAAAACTTCTTTTCCGCTCAACCGCCTTCTCATCCAACACACACTGGGTCTAACTCAGAGCTACCCCCTTCTTAACAACACCCATGCCCTGCCCATCCGCGCTTCTGCTTTCTTTTTACCCTCCTTCTTTTTATCCTTTGTAGCAGTTGTGCAGTCGTAGAGTATCTTCGCGCAGCAGGGACGTGTTCACCCAAATGCGCTGTTAAAATTTTGGACACAATCTTACCATTTGTCTTACGGGATCTGAGAATAAATCTTTGGCGGCTCAGGCGGGTCGAGAAAAACGCCTTGCCTTATGTTACTCACGTGAGCTGGTAAATATGTGTGTGTGTGTGTGTGTGTGTGTGTGTGTGTGTGTGTGTGTGTGTGTGTGTGTGCGCGCGCGCGCGTGCGCGTGCGTGCGTGCGTGTATCTGTATAGGCTCGCGCGTGTCTGCATGCGTACGTATGTGTACGTGTGCAACGGTACCCTCAGGGTTTCCACCTTTTTATTCTTCTTTTTCTTCATTTTGCCACCCTTATGGACACTAGTAGGCACGCCGAACAACCCCTGGAGTCTTACAGACCGATGTTCCATCAATAAATCATAATATTCGTATTAACATTCTTCGCACTTCTTTCATGCTACGATGTTTTATCTCTACCTCACCTTGCCGTCAAAATAGATAACTTCTGTGACATATCGAAACGGCAAAAAACTTCCTGATAAGACGAACAAAAAATTTGTATCACATAAATATATGTTATATGTAATTTTGAATGATTGCAATAAATCGTATTGTATTTTCACGCATACTGTTGCATTAGCAGAATGTATGCAAGAAGAGTATTTAGGAGTATTATAAGATTATATTTTCAAAAATTTTTCTAACAAAAAAATTTGATTTATAAACGATTAGCGACAGCATGACAATTTTCATAAATTTCAATTACGTTCTTTCAAAAATTATTGACATGATATATTAGAATTCATTATGTAATTTAGTTTTCACTAAAATCAATGCACTACTTGCATGGAACGGAAAACAAATAAATAGCAATAATATAATAATATACAAAACATATAATGTAAATAATAATAAATATAATAAATAATAAATAATAATAAATATAATAATATAAATATCAATAACAAGGTGTGGAGAAAAGATGAAAAATGAAATTGATTGTATGTGAATTTGTCTGTTACTTCCAATTATACTCAGATATAGATATATTACGTTTTTAATTTTACACACACACACACACACACACACACACATTATTGTATAATATAACGTTCAAAAAAATTTGTAACTGATTTTTCAAGATTCTTTAAAATGTATCCAAAGAAAAAATGTGTCTAAAGATGTAAATAACATAAAATTAGAGACCGAGGTTTGTTTGTACAAGAGGTAAGTTGGATTTATATATTTATGAAAGAAACAATGAAAAAGTTATCGCAAAATATCTTTTATAACATAGATATCTTTCCTTAAGTTTTATTTAAATCAAACAAGTATATAATTATAATAAAAAAAAAGGAAATCTGCTTCAAGAAAAAGCAAATAAATTTTCAAGCGTTTCAAAATTTCATATTAATGTTCTTCAGCTTGAGAGAGTAAATCTAATTGATGATGATATTATTAGTTACAAAAAAAAGTTTCTGTTATTATACGACATTATTTTGAATAATAAGAATAATTTATTATAATAAAATGATTGAAATCAAACATAGTAGGGATGAGATATGATGACTCGGCAAGCTTAGTATAATTGCACATGAGAACTTTATGAATATTCAATTACAACATAATTTTGACAAAATACTTATATTTAATATTTCTATACTGAAACAAGTTACATTTAAAATAGTTTACATTTGTTTTTCTGTAACAGCATTTTGTTATTTAATTTTTACAAAATAACTTAAAAGATATAATCTTTTCTAACCAAGAAGTACGTATCTGCAATCTATTTTTTATTTCTATTACGTTTTTATTAATGTAATATAAAGTTTGTCGTATAGGCAACTTAAACTATGATACGAATCAACTTACCCCACTATTGGGGCAAGCTGGCTACAATGCAGCATATCCGTATTTCATTTTTATTACACAGAAACTATATAGTATGCAGAATCATTTCTAGCATGAAAATATAGAGAAAGATTTTCTGTATCATATTAGAATAATTTAATTATAATAATTAGTTGTTTAAAAAATCAAATGTCTAAATTGTGAAAACTGTGCCAACCCGGTCTCTCCTATATAAATAAAATATAATTTATATTTAAATTAATAATTATTTGATAATTAATTACGGAGGATAATTCTTCATTGACTGATTTTTCTTTTCAAAGATTTAATTTAATTTAGTTATTTGATTAAAAATGATATAAATCTCTCTCTGTCTCTCTCTCTATATATATATATATATATATATATATATATATATATATATATATAATGCTCGATCTATGAAATAAATATATACTTTTCATTAAAATCAAACTACAATATATACATATATTTTATTAAATAGCTATCTTTTCTGTTCATCAAAACGAGACCTGCACACTATATTCGACAAAGGAATACCGAAGGTGGATGCATACACATTTTAGAGTACTACTTCATATAACGATAATTCAGAAACGCGACGTCGTCGTTCGCCGTGTACGCTTTGCCCCATCCGTGAAGAGCTCCGGCGTAAAATATGTGTCTGGTGTCTTATTCTTCACCCGGTCGGTTTCTCTCGAAGGCAACAGGAGAATCGAGAAATGGAAGAAAATAAGACAAGGAGAAAATACAAAGCACGAGGGGTTTGAACGAGGATGGTCTTTCCACAACTCTTCCGAATCCTCATCATTGCTCCAGTGCTTTCCACTGTGCCGTTACTTACATTCACCATTTCCACGATTCTGCGCAAATATTATTATTGTGGTCCCGCGTGGATGGTTGCGAAATACGCTGTCTGTCACATTAGCGATCCAGAGAAGGATATCATATCGGATACTTTTGATAGTCGTGAGACATGCTGGCGACTGCTCGCACAGTTTTATTCTGGACCATGCAACGTTTATATCTGTACTTATCAATTGTCTTCCTTTTTTGTTACATTAATATTTAAGAAGTTATGATAAGTCTAATCTCAATTTTTCATGTGTTGATTATCGCACGTCGTTACATTAAAATATTTGCGATAATGGAAAAAATATTAGATGGTAGACATACACTTTTATAGAGGCCGATGACATGAGTCAGTTCTTCATGACGATGAAAGGGAGATTACTTCGCAGTGGTTGCTTTAGGAGAAGGGTGGAACGTGTTCTTGCATACATTTAAAATATTCTAGTTGAGAACCTTCTCTCATAAACTTCCTCATGGTTGTATGTACTTAATACCTGTGAAAGTATATAAAGGAATAATGTATGCGGTGCTGGTAATGCACTTAGGGAGATAAGAGTTTCCCACTTATCCGGGGACATTACCGGATCTAAAAAATCAACAGAGGTTGCAGAAGAACCGAAATTTAGCGAGAAAAATATTGTCACTACAGATAGGTTTACCGAAGACGATAGCCTCGAGAAACACGTATCACTTTCTCATTAGTAATAAAACGAGTAATAAAATATAAATTCAAAATATTAACGATAACTCATATGTAATCAAGAATTCAATGTATGATATATATAATACTCATCAATATCTTTTTTCACATATCTTGTTTTTTCACAAATTATCAACCACGCATTGCCAAACGCAAAGTTAAGTTTACATAATGTCGTTCCTGATATCAAGACAGGCAGTTGAACCTTTCCCCTTAAAAGAAACGTGCATTAAATCACTGGTACTTCGTCCGTTGCTCTTCTCCTTTGTCCTTGGTCGATCGTAGAACCAGCAAGCCGTGGCAGGTTCTACTTATCTCGAGAAGGAAAAGGGAGCACCTTCCTCTTTTTTTTATCTAGTTACGAAGATGCGAAGGCGCGTCGCGCAAACCGACCGAGGGAGACTTTCTGCCGGTGGTACAAGAAGGTAGAGGGATGCCCGAGAGGGTGGCGCGGGGTTGGGTGAGGGGGTTCAAAGCAAGGGTGTTATCTGGGTGGTGGAGGACCGGAGTACCAACATAAATATTAGGCTCCTCGTTAATGCCTCTGGTAGCTACTGGCGTTACGTTTCGCAGTAAGTAAATTATGCGATATGAAATTATTAGCACCATTAAAGAAATTTATACTTTTTCGGAGCTACTCTACCCGACCCACCTACATCTACTCCAAAGATTCCAAAGGAGACGACAGGAATGGTGACGATTTTTCCACTTTATCTGCCTGCCGGTGCTCGTTTCCTTGCCTTCTTGCCCGTTCTGGAATACCGCAACGATATCAGTCCGCCCATCCCACTTTTCGTTTTCCTCGTGCCTACTACTTCCCTTCCTCCTGTCTGATACACTCCTTAATGTTTTTGCAAGAGCCAATTCTCATTGTTATCCTTCGTATAAACTATAGTTAAAGAGAGTCAGATTTAATTGTCAGATATTTCCATCGTTTACTTCATATTATAAGATGATTTGAAAGATATATGCTATAATGATATAATTTACCATCACTATATAAGCACTATATAAGCATCGATTAAGTCAATTTTTTCAAAAATCGTTTCGTCGATTTCGATTTTGTCAATATAGCTGTAGTATAAAATATTATGAATCTTATTTTTTATGGTAACTAATATGCTCTTTTTCAATATTTTATATTCATTTTAAATTCATTTGTCATTGAATCAATGCTTAACGTTTTATGAACTTCATATATTTTAGATACCTGTAGCTTTTTGCTTTTTTAAAATCGTAACATTCGATTATTTAAATGTCCTTGAAATCCACGTGATAAAATCGGGCAAGCACAAAACATTCCGATGGACCAATCGCGTTGTACAACACAGGTATGAATTTTGAGGCGGACTGTAGACTACATTCTTGTGCCATGGGCAAATAAAACGAGCCGACGAAGACAACATTATTACGGAGCGCTGCCAGCCATTGCTCATGCCATGCTTCCTTACGTATTTCCAGCCATATACATGTACAAGGGCGCGTGAACGCACATTCAACATATATTCGCGTACATATCCGCTTATGCACACAACGACATAGTACAAGCGCGAATGGTTGGATTGAATCCGTTCTATGCCTCTGCATTATCGATAATAATTGAGTGTACACCCTAAATGAAGTAGATCCTTTAATTAGGAAATACTCTCTCGTGGATGTTTATGTCACATCCATCATATATAATATATCTTTACTGTATATAACGCTGTACATAACGGAAAGTTTTGAAAACAACAATATGATAATTTCAGATTTAAAAAAATCTTATGCGATACATTAAAGAGATAATTTTAGTAAGATTTTTTATTTCATATATAGCGTGATAAACATAATTATAAAAAATAAATAAATAAAGTATTTTACAATACTTTACAATAATAATAATTCTCATTTAAAGTCAACATAAGAAGAAATTATATTTGCATCAAAACGATTGAGAAATTCAATGCTATAAAATAGACCATAAAACAAATATTTAATAAATAATTAAAGGAACTATCGGACATTTAAATAAAATGTATACTAAAACTATATACAGTACATGGGAAAAAAATTATAAAATAAAAAGAAAATTAATTTCCGACACTGTGTGAAAAAATAGCGAACATCGTTATCATTAGATTGTATAGGCCTTAAAACCAAACTACTATGCTGAGATATACGATTTCGCGTTCATAGGAAAGAGAATAAAGGACTAAAATGGTGAAGAGCGCTACAATGGAGTTGGCACGCTCTGTGGTCATAGAATCATGGCTGTCTATTCAATGAGCTCGAAAATAGCCTTCTTCTACAGATATCTCGTGGGATTTCACGGAATGGCATATTTTATGAAGGTGCACAATCTGCTGTACTTCTAATATCTCTCATGTCTGCGTTATCAAACGCTAATTCTATAATGTATTGTCATACCTAATTTAAAACATTGTAGATGTTATCAATAATATTATAAGTATATTATTAGTAAAAATTCTATTAGATTTTTCTGAAACTTGAAGGTGTATAGCAAACTAATTTTTTATAATATCAAATATATATACATTATCAAATATATATACAATACACACACGCGCGCGCGCGCGCGCACATACACACACACACACACACACACACACACACACACACACACACACACACACACACACACACATATATATGCATTATATACTTAAAAATATATATATATATATTTTTTTTCTATTTGTTTTTTTTGTTTTATAAACTTGTTATGCGATTTAATTTTTTATGTTAAAACTCAATTAAAATTAAAAAAAATAAAAAAAGATACAGATAAAAAACTATACGGACATATAAGCTAAAGATCGTGGACGATTGGTAGAAGCTGTGGAAGGTAGGAACATGGTGGTAAAAGGGTCGTCCAAGAGGTCACTGCCGAAGGAGTCGTAAGAGGGCGAGGAAAGCGGGTGGAATAAGGAGGAAACACAGAAGGGGTAAAGGGGCAGGGGTGCTCAAGAGGAGTGAGCGGAGAAAGGGGCAAGAGGTTGCCCTCCATGAATCACGACACAGAGGCTGATTTAGAGGCCCAGAAGTTGCCGCTATAGGTACTAGCTGCCGCCTGTAACCTCCAGGTGAACTTGCTGCAGAGTGTATCCTAATGGATCTTATATGTGAAAATCTCGAATATAATTAATAATATTTTTAAATTTTTGTCACACATCGACTTTCTTTTATTCAAAGTTATTGAAGATTTTTTTATATTATAAAAACTTTATGTACAGAATTTTAAAATTCGTAATTTAGTATCTTGTTAAATCATTAGAACATATTGCAAAATTTTTCTCAATCTTTGAATCCATTCGTATATTTATCATTTTGTAAAGCGCATATATGGGCGTGTATATCGACGTTAATGGATAATTACACGGATACATATGCGGTATAGTACAATATATTGTTCGATATGGAAGAAATCAAACGATATACAATTTAATATAATTTAATATATAATTAAATTATAAGAGGGAATTGGTCAATATTGTCTGAGTGAAATAGGATTAAACGTGAATGCTATCGGGCTCAAGACCGCGAAACGGACGAATAAATTAGAACCAGTACCTGCCCATCGAAAGCATGGTACTGATAAATTTTCGTGTGCGTCCTCACAGACACGAACTGCATATATTTTACATTCTCAATTCGGGATGAACAGATTTATTGAGCTTCACAGCGTCCAATACCGTTCACCTCCCTTGACAATCTTTCTACTTCACTACGTATCCGTATGTATATAAATCTCAATTGTTTTTAGGGCTTTATCTGCCGGCAACATAACGCAGATTATGTAGCAAAATCAAAAGTTTTTTGTAAATTACTTGCGTTATAATTATAAAATAACGATATTACACAACTTGCTAATTAACAAATAAGACAATCAAATTTATAGAAACATAGTTGATTTCGTACAAGTATAAGAATTTCGAAAGCTCGTTTATAAAAAATGCAAAAAAATAATGGGTTCAAATATAAGTGGAATATACATATATGTAACAGAAGCGAAAAAGAGACAAAATTAGAAGCGAAGGGTACAAGAGAGAGGAGTACAGCAGAATGAGTAAGTGCGAGGGCTCGTCGCTTCTCCATTTCAAGCCTAAGCGCGCCCATTCATCAGGATTTCGGCGCGCAGACGTGCTTTATTACTGCTCGGTCGAAATTGCTATCCTACGACTCCATTCCGGTCCGCGAGCTTGCATGCGCCGTATCCAGGCAAGTCTCTTTTGGCATAGTCAGGATAATGCATTAGTTCCTTATATAAGATTCAGCCACGCGCAAGCGATCTATATTCTTAACCAGACACGGGGTAAGTTAACTAAATTCAAATTACATCAGTATAATAGTATCGGTTAATATATCGAACATATCTAATTGTAGTCTTGTACATTTTTAATCGTTATCATAATATAAATACTTTAACGTTTATAATAACAAATTGTTTATAATATAACGATATAATGTTTATAATATCAAATTCGCGCAATAATCCATTATTTTTTCTACAATAATCTATTAGACTTGTTTCTTGGCTGTTACGATGCGGGCATGCTTCAACAACCTGCTGGCATGCGTCGCGCAATTCACACGACGGTCGCGCAAACACGACGATCTTTCGCACACGCACAAGCGTACATGCATATGCATCCTCGGCACGCGTGCATCGCATCCCCGACACATGTATACTCGAATACGAATGAAAAAGCTTAATGCGCCATTATTTACTTGATAGTGGACAAAGGGTTCCAGGGGCACCAGCACGTGTTTACGCGTTTATAACAGACGTGACGTAGAGTGGTTATATTCTAGGGGGTGTGTGCGTCGGGGGTGGATGCCGCGACGGGCTCGCGTGGAGATGGCTAGAGGTGGTCGGAGGCGGCGGAGGCGCTGTTTTGTGATGCAGCACGCACATTACCAGACCGTAATGCGGCGTCGGGCTCACCGGTTCATATATTTTATTTAGCACTGACACACACGGGGCTGAAATTACGCGCAGTTATTAATGAAACTAAACTATTAATTTAAATTCCATTGTTCCATTATAAATAATTACCTGTTAATTACCGGGCCAACCGTGTAATGTGATTGGGGAACAAAACAAACGATTGAGCTAACAAACGTTCGTTACATCGTTAATGTTACCGCTCTGTGAAATGTTTTTGGAATGGTTTACGTTACATTTTTGTAATAAAGCGGTTTAGGAATCCTAATAATTGATTATTGAATTTATAATATTCTGTAGATTTGATGTTATTCATTACATATTTTAATTTTCCAAGATACAAGCATCAAACTGCGCTTATAAAATAGTAAATTTAATTACTCACTATTAATTAGCGCCCGCTCATACTGAAGTTTAATGAGTAATTATTGTATATTTGCCTGCATTTTAAGCATTATTTATTATGTCATTGTATTAATAAAAGTATAATCCGGTTACATTGACTCAAATAAATTACGCGAATTATCTCTATTCATTTGTTACTGAACGTTATCAACTGCGCTCGATTATCGATTCTTTGTTACACTAGTAATCAATAATGAGATATGACTCCCAGCGTCAATAAGCAGAAAGTGGAGAGGAACAGAGAGATATCGCCATGGTGCCTTTTGTTTCCGTCATCGTGCATAGATAAATACGTGCGTGCCAACAAGTATGCCCATGTCTCTTAGGGCTGATTCAATTAATCAAAGCTGAGTCGGCGGCCGGCGCTGATTGCTCTTGCGATGCACTTAGTCGCGTACACGTGATTACATGCTGTGAGATAGACAGATGAGACTACGTGCCTGTAGTTAATCTTTCATGTGTCAAACAGTACAAACGACACACGAAGTGGAAGGTGAGAGAGAGCAGAAAGATGCGTGCTGCGGACTTCGTGTATGTACACGGACGACTCTCGTATCGATACAGCGGGCATCTTTGCGCGAGGTGACTTCTAACTGCGTGTTGTGTGTGAAGAGTTCGTGACTGCCATACGTGCCGACATAGGTAGATATGTCACGCGCGGAATGGCATTCCAACTTGGTGAGCGAATTGTAAAGGGATCTTTTAACCGTTATAAGACTCGCAACGAAATAGTTGCAGGATTCAATTATATGAAATAAATTTAACGCATCTTCTCGTAGTTATAATTTATAGTTTTGCAAGAAGAATTGGATCGTTATATAATCTTTTCGACACCTCGCATCGGTGTGACACGCAGTAATTGAAATTGCAAACGATGCCTGATCGCACATAATAAGAAGGTGCCTTGATGCGAGCACGCGTTCGTAAACACGTATCGAGCCAGGAAATCACGATCACGCACACTTAGTGTGCTATAGCTTGATGTATCGTGGCGCCGGTGACAATTTATTATTCGTCGCGAAGAGATATTCATTCAGGTCATTTTTTATCTTTTCCGTCATTTTCTTCAAAACCCAGAAAGCGATATATAAACTAAAGTTATTCTCGACGTTCGAATCACCCTGAAAATTATATCTTCTATTTCACTAGTACAAAAAAGTTATAAAAAAAAGAATTATCATACGAACAAGATTTCGTATTTCACGATGATCGAATTTCCCATTATTTTCACATTTAATACATCCGTTCTCTTCGAATTTGTGAATAGTCGCTACCGAAGGACGAGAGGATGAGAGAGAAGCGAATCGAAGAGATGACGTAACGGAGACATAGTACTGCCAGAAAGAGGAAAGCGCGATAGAAGGCATCGGAGCGCACCGGCGCCCTGCTTCGGCTCCGTCGAGGCGCCGGCGTCACTTCCGCCCTTACTCCTATTCTCCCTATTCCGCCGTCTCGTCTCGCAACTGTTCCCGCCGGTTCCGTGGTTCCTATCTCGATTCAGGCTGCTGCTTGGAATCGCAGAGCCTTGAAAAAGAAGCAAAAGGAAATGTACACTGACTGCCGGCGTCAGTAGGCGTTGCCCTCACCCGAGTGCACTCGCCAGAATCCCGCGAATACGACCGCTCCAGCCACCAATAAATAAATATGAGATGCATCGGCTAAACAGTTCCCGGGTTGTTGATCCTGCGAGACTTGTATAAATCAGTTTTATACTAGCATCCATGTCGCATGACCTGGGCAGGCTCATACGTAAAACTTCGTATTGGCGCGATACGCGTTTCTGCGCTCATTGTGATTCCGCATATGTACATTCATTAGTATCAAATATCCAAGATACAACTCGCTTGGTAATTGAATCGAAATATCGAGAGAGCATGGCACGCTTCCAATTATCTCGCATCAGAATGGTGACATTAACACGTGCTTTTGTGTGTGTGTGTGTGTGTGTATGTGTGTGTGTGTCTGTGCGCGCGCGCGCGTGTGTGTGTGTGTGTGTGTGTGTGTATGTGTCGATGATTACCTTCATTTTCGTTAAACTTTTTCGCGCGATTTAAAATCTACCATATTCTCCCTAGAACTCATTATTTGATGGCACTTCGTGCACGTGACGCGCACCGTAATCTTCCTCATCCCCATTTAAGCCATCGCCACACGCCATCTTTCCCCGAAAAAATAATAAGCGAGAGGGTTGGTCCTGTGATACACGATGTAGGAGACGGGAGACTAGGACTGACAGGGATTCATAATTTCATTATTTGCGGGCTTATTGCAGTCAGTTATTTATCCTCTCTACTCATTGTGCATGCAACTCTTGCTAAGACTCGCGGTTCTGTTCCACCGCAGTTTTTGCCTTCTTCTCTTCTTTCTTCCTTCCATCTTGTACCGGTATCAGTATATCGCAGTTTCTTCTGAATGAATCATGATATGTCTAAAGCAATGTCGCGGTTCAATTTGATATGAATCGCATCACTCGTACGGTTATTTGCGCTACTACAAGTCAATTATTCGATTTTAGTCATAATGATTTATGAATAATTTGAGATTAAACAACGATAAGTCAAGGACTATTTTTGTAATTGTTGCATATCATAATAAAGATAATAAGAGTGTACTTCTACACTAATCTCCGCTTTCGACGCTCGTGATTACAAAATTGTATCGGTTTAACTTTCCGACAAGACAAGTGTTGATTTACGATTCTCGCAGGCTATATATTTTATAGTTATCTGATTTAAAACTTTGTATTAAACTTTCTCTGAAGGTTAAATCCCAACGAGATTAACAAGGACCGTTGGCATGGGCGCCGAGTTTTTGGCTTTTCGTCTAGTATTCATATATTTTGATGGAAAATAGTCGCTGTTATAGCATAGGAGTTAGGAAAAGGATATTTGTGCAGACAGAGCAGAACCGTGAATATTTCCGGCCAGATTTTCCGGTCAGTATCCGCCAGCGTTACGAATATTCGACCAGTTCGGTGACCAAATAGTCCCTCACTCGCCGCCTGCTCGCTTGAACACGGAGGATAATCCTCGTGGATTATTGCGCTATCACGTGGGTCCATACGTGCTCACGAGTAGGATGCCCTAGGACGCCGTATTTGTATGCCGTGGAATACACCTACGTGTTTGTATCGCACAGGTTCTCCATGGAAACCCTTGCTAGGGGCCGGGCCTGCTGCGATACCCTAATTCCTAAATCTGTCGCCATAAGTCCTCGTTACAATAAATAACCCGACCGGTGTGTCTGAGCTTGCGTCTCTTGCTTTCTCCTCCTTCTCCTCTACCTTCTCCTTTTGAACCATCTCCTGCTGCTTTCTCTGAACTAGCTTTAAATAAGCCTACTTGCTGCGCACATACGGTTCAATTGTTTCATGAAAAATATTCTCCATTATATAAGATTTTTTTTTTATTAAAAAAACATACGTTCATAGATTACAAACATCTTTTTATATATTATTCTAAAATATTGTATTAATATAAAAATAAATTCTCGCTGTATTAGAAATGCAATATATCAATAGATTGATAGCGAAATGCGATAATACACATGCCCGAAGAAAGATGTTCATTAAACAGAATGGTGACTCTTATTTCCTATTTTTAAAAAATCTCTTCTTTAATCCCGCAATATTTCAATTATTATTTGAGATTTATATTTTACACCATCGGTATCTTCGATATTCAGCTACCGTCTTATGCTTGTTCAACACATTGCTGCTCTGATTTACATTTCTTCTATCATGTCGCACTTATTGCATCTTATACTAAAAGCGGGTATATAAAAAAGGCATGCTGGGGCGTGAAATAATACGATCGATAAATCCTAATAAATGTCTACCTGCCCTGTACAGACATATATAAATAAAACGACGGTGTTCTCTCTTTCTCTTTTTCGCGCGCAAAGAGCGTGATCAGGCGCATTCTGTTCATGTGTGCGTGGTCACATGCGTTGACACGCATGCGCTACATCCACCCATGCTATACAGCTTCATCATGGATGCCACAATATACGATAT
>JANQDE010000002.1:4272016-4289516 GCA_037157785.1 Cephalotes varians | reverse complement strand
CTCCATCTAAATCATCTAAATATCCATTGTGAGATTTGAAGAAAATCTTATAAAAGTTTGTCATAATTTGCATCTTGCAATGATAGATTTACATGAAAAATCATGCTAAAATGAGCTACATATATGCACAATTTTTTCCTCTTTGTTGACCATTCGCGGCAGAAACAGACCGTAAATAGCTCTTTAATAAATCTTTGGTATGCTATCAGCAGCTGATCGCAATGCATCATGGCATAGCGTTGACAGACCCCTCTAACTACTCTTCACCCTTCGTCCTCTGCTATCCCCTCTCTTCTGCTCCGCGTAGATACGATATTACGGGGATTGGTATAAATCTATGGCTCATCCATCTACATTTTATCCCCGGAGAACGAAGACACTCACGCAGAAACGCGCGTACAAGCGCACACATGAGCCGAAACGTGCACAAACACCAAAATCTTCCTTCTTCTCTACTCCTCTCATACCTTGAGGGTCCCCTATTCGCCCTTCTCCCTCGAGACGGTTCAAATCCGATCTCCAGCTCAACTCGACCTCCCCTGCCGGCTCCCTCGTTCCACCTGCTCTATCGAGATTCCAATAGCAGCCTTATCGAAGGCTTTGTACGATGAAGGATCGCAAGCTACCCGGGCACTTTCTGCGGTCCTCATGATATTTCACATTTATTATCATATTTCATTCACAATCCATTCTTTATTAAGTTAAGATGTTATTAATAAAGATGCAAAAAAAATTGTAGAAGATTCTGCGCTTCATAAAAGTGAGAATTTTGTTCGCAAAAATTAAATGTATTGTTATAAATAATAAATCAGTGAGCTTTAATATATTATATTAATTTATAATAATTTATTGATTTATAAATAATGCTAGACATATTTCATTTTAATTATTTTTTTTTGTATAACTAATGCATGTTTAAAAAGAAAAATATACTTACTGTAATTTTTAACAGTATATAAATATATAAATAAAATATAAATATATTAATTTTACAATCTACAACGAGCATTGATTAATTGTATTTTATTCAACTCCAGAAGCTCTTTCTCTTTCTCTCTCTTTTTCTTTCTTTTCTGGTTCTGCCAAGGGATGATGATTCATAAATGATGAGAGTCCAGAATTCCTTGGCGCCATTCTGTAAATACGGAGGGCAGCGCGTTAGCTTAAAAAGGATTCCCTGTATCGTACACTGCAAATTCGTTTTTCTATTTCTCATCGCATTGAATCCAAATCAGTACTACTCTACATTTGATGTTGAACAGAAATGTACTATTACTTGATAGAACACCACCCTAGAACGAAAGAAGGTATGGACACACAAAATTCAACTCCTAAAGAGTTGATGGTTACAAAAGTTAAAAACGAAACGCATACATAGTGCAAGAAATAAAATCATGATGCACTAAGACTTTACCGCATGCGATTAATACTGAGGTTATCTCGAGTTTAAAAAAATAGGAATGTTTTGAGATAGGAAAAACTTGCTTCAACTTATTCCCCCCTCCCTTGGTTTTCACAAAGTACGATCGACTCATATATAACAGCTGCTCCGAGTGGCGCTTTCGGTGAGAACGGGGAGAAACAGAACGATTCTCCCTTCTCACCCTATCGCCTATCTTTTTCCCTATGCCAAATATGGTGGTTGTCTCTCGTGAAGATGGCTTTTGAATTTCGATTTAATTCACGTCGCAAACTGTGGTGCGACTTTGAAAGATTTATCATGAAACTTTTTAATTCTATATATTTTATGTAAAATATCGTCGCTAGCAATCATTCTTAACTACGTTCTTATTTTATGTCCACGAAACGTTCTACCGACGATTTATGTCGTGACAAAAAGATTGCCATTTCTTACTGCACATACAAATAAGTTATTCGCCAACGCAACGGACTTCTTATAAAGTTGAGTCACTTCGTTGCGTGGAAACGTGGCACTGATACACCTCCAAACAGTACGACGTAGTTTCTTAACTTCTGCTTCGTCATCAAATTTTCATGAGGTGCCGAACGATACGTCGAGCAGGAAAAACTTGCCACGAAATTACCAAGGATCCCGTGTCAGAGCTCGCTTCGTATGCCATAGCGTGGAGAAGGGTGGAGTGGGGATAGGATGGAAACTAAGCAAGAGATAGCAACGAAAGAGAAAGAAGAGGTGTATCCCGACCCAAATTCAAGAGACGAGAAAACTTGGCTCGTCAATCAGCAACCGGAACGAAGAAAGTTCCGGTGCGAGGACAAACGCTTGTCTTCTTGCTGTATATCTTTGATACCTTGTTCGCGAATGTACACGCTGTTCGAAGCTTCATTCTCTCTATTTGCAATAGTTTCAGACACAGTATACAATCTCGTACATCTCTCATTACATTGCGCGCAACGAGAAAACGCTGAATCGTATCAGTCGAAAGGTTGAAGATTAACGGCGGAACTTTGGTGACTAAAACAGTGATTAAGTGCCGCTAACCAAAATTCAATCCGATATTAAATTCTCAATAAATTCGAGAAATACGGTCTGATGAGATATTGTAAATAATGACTTTAAAGTAGGTGACATTCATATTCACGAAGAAATAGATAGAAGAAATTATAAAATAGTATTAAGTACAGTTGAACATACAGTTTAAACGCAAGAAAAATTATAAAGAAAAATAAAACATGTTTGCTTTTATTTGTTTACTTCATTTATTGATCCATAAGAGATATCAATGGCACTGAGTATGTACATTATAAGAAAGTAATTATACTCATATATATATATATATATATATATATATATATATATATATATATATATATAAACAAGACTGTCCCGTGGATAATATGGCAAATAATAAAGCAAACGAATTCTTATTCAATATTGTTTCATGACATTTTCTCAACAGAGATAATTGCCATGAAAGTAGGAAATGTAATCCGAATATTTATGCATTGGATTGTGAAAATTAATGAAAAATTTGTGAATGCTGTATAAGACATTGTTAGCCGATAGATAAATATACTACCGCCATCTTTAAAATTTTATACCGGAATATATCAAGATTCGGCTAAATCATTTTTCATGACGGACGAGCGACTTCCTCAAAGAGGCCGTAGCTCGCGTATAGCCGCGACGGCGTCGGTCGTCGCCCGTATCTCACTATGGCCATCAGTATTTTCCAACTTGTCTCACGGATTCCCTCCCGCGTGCCCCCCCCCCCCCCCCCCCCCCTCACTGACGTAAGTAACAACATATATAAAAGTAAGTGACTCGACTCTCTCGCGGGGCGGTGATACAGGGTCCTCCTATCTGCGAAGTCTATCGGGCAGTAAACAGCGTGCGGCAGATAAGGCGGGAGATATATTATAGACTCCGTCCCGTCGCGTACGAGAGTATACAGAACGAGGCCGTGATAGCTGGTTGGCTCTAGCCAAGCCCAAAGCCCGACGCTAGAGCGCGGGAGGCGCGCTCTATATATTTCGCTTCTTTTTTCGTCCAAGCTTCGTTCTGGTAAAAACGCCGCCGGCGTCTGAATACTCGCGCGCGGAGGACGGAAGTCGGTTTGCAAGCCAAGCATGGGGCGGCGGCGCCGAGCAACCCCTTATTTTACTCCTTCCTAGTCGGTGGCCCAAGTAGCTGCTTCTCTCTTCCCACCCCTTTTAGGATCGACTCAACTATCCCCGTCGCCCGCACCCGGTTCACCGTCCTCTACTTTAACTTCTTTCACTTCTCGATCTTTTTCTTCTCTGGCCAATGCTCGAATGCTCGATGCTGCGATACATCACGTGCACACTGTTGCCAGTTGACTTTCTATCTCTCCCACCCCACTTTCCTTCAGACACGGAAATCTAACTCCAAACTCACCAAACGAACATTTCTCCTTTCTCTTTTGGCAAACTGCCATTTATTCACAGATTGAAACTTCTTATTATTAGGCTTCTACGATAAGAATTGAAAAAATTGCAATCTCTACAACTATCAATGATTTATTTCGCGGATAAATAAAATTCGTTACACTATGTACATTTCGTACAAAACTATTCCCGTTAAATTATTGTTACACGTGATTTTATTATAGTTCGGAGAATAGTCGCGCTTTTCGTCACAGTCGGTGCAGTTGCACGAATAATTTTATACACGAGATATGTTGGGAAGGGAGTAAAGGATTATGGTTTATTTCAAAACGATGCCATGTTGGGGGCAAGTTATTATACCGCTGTCAGCCACGGCACTACCCTATGTTGATCTGCATAACCGTCGTGGTCCCCTCTATAAAACATTTGGGTAGAAGACCAGCCCTTTGCCGTGACTCCAGACTTCTCAATAGAGACGCGGCTATCAGCCAACCGCAAAAGCGATTACAAATTAACGTGACGTTTCTTCGCGCTTTAATATGAACTCCCGCTATGCCTCTCATCCCTCTTACGCACACCCTTTCTTATTCCCCAGGGGACGAATATAATTATCGTGCCTTTTGCTTCACAATTGCAGTTGCTTCTCTGTTTTCTCTGTGCGAAGAATGAATGATATACTATTTACTTTTATTCTTGCTCTCTTATGTCATTTTTAAGCTAGCACGATGATGCTTCACTTGCTATTTTGTATATTAACGTATCATTTTATAAGAGTCTTAGTTATACGAGGAATTTTCCGAAGACATTATAATATATTATATAATTTCTTTTTTCGCAAGCGTGCGATAAAAGACAAACTTTATCAATGTCAAAATTATCAGGAAGTTCAAAAATTAATATAAAAATGACGTTTTAGAAATAAAAAATAAATTGTTCTTTTAGTGTAGCTAAAAATAAATATTTTTCAATACATGAAAATATATTGCACATCTTACATTTAATAATAAAATAAATTATTATAATTTATTGTGCCAAAGGTTTGAGAATGTCTCAAACAATGTATGCGTTCTAAACACGTTTACAAATATAGTTAATATTTTGTTAAAATTTAACTGTTCGAACAAGGCAGTGTAGCAAACTTGTTTCTTCCTCTCTCGTAAAGAAAGAAAAAAATATCTGTGACGCGTAAAACAAGCCGACACAAAGTTATCTCCCACGTAGTTGTAGATTTACGAGATCCGCCTGATTTCAAAGCCACGTTAAAAATGGAACAACCTTGACAGCACGGTCTATTCCCCTCTAATTTTAACGGTGCAATTCCCGTTTTTTGACTAAAAAAAATTTTTAATGCGTGACGACCCGATCACTAACATTGTTTCCGCAAACATTTTTGGTCGATCAGTCCCGTTAAGTCACAGTTATAATTCTGAGAAGTAAAAATGTACATTTCTGAAAATTTTAAGGTTTTCGCGGCGAAAAGTCTCAGAGAAAGATTATAAGTACAATTAAAATTTTTAATTCAAAGGTCTTCTTCCGATGTAAATAATCTTGAGGTTATAACGGAGGTTACAAGTCGTATTTGATATATATATTTTTATATAGCAGTTTCCTTAATTTTAATTTATTCAATGATGCCTATTATAATGTCAAAAAATATTTTGAAATATTTGTATTTTTTGATATCACACTAAAGAAAGTAATTTTGCATTTAATTTTATGATATAAAAGAGAGAAACAAGTAAATATATAAAAGACTAACATATACGAAATAATTTAACATAATTTGGAATAAATATTTTGTTAATATATAATGCATTTAAAATTATATAAAATAAAGATAATTTTATTATTAAATTTTATTATTAATTAATTATTATATAAAAGTTCATAACTTAATTTTTTTTTATCATCATATATTGTTAATATTTAATCAGTAGTCCACTTTTGAATATATTAGTATTTCGTTTTATATAATTTGTTTAATATGTTTTTCTCGTAATATATAATATATAATTTATTTTATGTAACATTTAGTATGTAGATTTAAGAATATTTGAAATTAAAAGTTTTCATCTCTTAATTTAATTCTTTTTCACAGAGTTCGCTCTTCTAATTTCGTATGTGAATCTATAAAAACATCGAGACGTGTCGCTTCCAAGTATCGTCTACCAAGATAAAATTGTCCCTCATATATTCACCACTGGGCGGTGTTTCCCATGTAAATACTGAAAGAAGCTGACATCACCGAGAAAATGCTTTGATCCCATCATCTAGATACTTAAGACGTCAAAGCTCCTTATTAAAATTAATTTAAGATTCGTACATGCAGCATTACTAGGAAATTTTATTTTGTGCGTAGTTTGTACAATATACTGAATGCTTTTGTGACAGAATTTTACGATAATTTAATATCTAAAGAAAAATATTTATTTATGAATTGGGTCTGCTATTGAAAAAGAATTAAAAGCAGAGATTAATATCCTCAACGTGTGTGTGTGTGTGTGTGTGTGTGTGTAAAAAATTCGATATTTATATACATGTATAAATAAAAATTATACTTTATTTCCATATAATTACATAAATTAAGCACAATTATACGAATACGCATAAAAATAGCTGTTCCATGTTATGCAGATGACAACGGAAAATTAAATTAACAACCTAATTCATAAAAGATCAGGAACAGCCAATAGCAGGTGGACATTGCCGTTATCTTGAACGGGGTTGTCCAACCAAGAAATAATACAAGTGCACTAGGCAGAAGAGACCAACCTACCCCTTACTATCCGCACACCCGTCGCCCGCAGATAAATCTTCCCGCCCTCTAATTGGCCTTCCCTCCATTTCCTCAGCCCATACCCTTGGTCGACCTGTTCCTTCTTCTCCTCTCCCTCCTTCCATACCTCCTTCTCTCTGTATCCCCCTTTCCTCTCCTCGTTCATTTCATCTTGGTTTCACTTCCCTACCTTCCCGGGCACGGCTCCAGGGAACGAACTCACCCTATACGCCGCCACCCTTCCCTCCCACCATTCATCTCTAAACCGGCGAATTATTAGAATTATTAGACATTATATTGGCCGCAAAATGTCCGTTAAACCGCCAGAACTCAATTGTAAATTAAGATTTCTGATAATGCTATGAGATGTATGTGTTCCAAACTTAGCAGCTATTATTAAAGTTCTAGATTCATATATTAGTAGGATTTGTTCCTCGAATTTATCCGAAGAAGTATCAGATTGCTTTATGTACGTGTAAAATGTATGTAAATGTAAATATAATGAATATAATGAAAATTTGATTCTATATTCTTTTATAAATTAAAATATGTTCAAACATTTTATTAACATTCATATCACTGTTCATATTTTGAAACAAAATAAGAGAGAATAC
Organism: Cephalotes varians; assembly: GCA_037157785.1. Lineage (NCBI taxonomy): Eukaryota > Metazoa > Arthropoda > Insecta > Hymenoptera > Formicidae > Cephalotes > Cephalotes varians. Next base: position 4,282,298 of record JANQDE010000002.1, on the reverse strand, counting down.
AGAATGTATTCGTCAGGAATCTGAAAGAAACTCGATATAATCTTGGCTAGTACAAACGAATTTTAATGAGAATTTCTGAAACGTACGAAGGTATAATTTGTGCTCAAATCGAAAATGATTCAGCTCGTAGAAATAACAGATACTAACCGAGAATTATGACCTCATCGTTACGAATACGTGTAATATTTGCAACAGCAAGAGCAACATCAGCGAAGCTTTTGCATTTCTCTTTCTCTATCCTATTCGACCGTTCTCCATTTCTCTTTCAGCCAACCAACCACCTCACAGTTCGTTTCCGTGTTGTTACATAATACACGCTGCGGCGCGGTTACGTGGATGAGGGATGAGGTGCTGCGTTGCCTAATAACCTCCCCTTTGCACAACACCCCCTCAAACCCGACTGAATCCTCCTCCAACCCCCTTGTTATACCAAGCGCACAGGATACGATGGTATTTGCGAGCGGTGCATGCAACTACGGGCAAACCTGCAAGAGCACGACGATATAGAAACACCGCTAGAACATCACTGATGAGAGAGAAAGAGAGAGAGAGAGAGAGAGAGAGAGAGAGAGAGAGAGAAAGAGGAGGAAGAGGAAGAGAAGGAGAAGGAGAAAAGGGAGGAAGTATCTGAGGGCACCAGGTTACGGAGAGAGAAGCGTGAAGTAATTATATGAGGGCGGAGCACGCTAGGCTCATCTACACCTAACACATTCATATCAGTCGGCCCGAGCCAAGGAGCTGCTGAAACGTGAAGCTCGTACATCAGGATTTCGTTGCTGGGATAGTAGACTCCTCGAGGAATATGGCAGAATAAGTTTTCACAGCGAAACCTATTGCTGATTCCTTTTTTGGAATAAAAAAGATAAGAATTTTTAACACGCACAAACTTATTTTCTAACATATTATAGAAAAAAATATCGTTCGATAAAGACAAATAAGAAATGTAATTAAGATTAGAACAAAAATTATAAAAAAATTTGAAAAAAAGACACAAACTTTATAACTGAGGACAAAAAAATCGCGTCATTCGAAAGTCGCGCTTCGTCGAATCAAGAAACTTGTAAACAAAATTTTTTTATAACATTTAACCATCGGTGAAAAATCATTGCGCGAGATAGGAGAGAAGTGGAAAGATTAAAGAAGCAAAAGAAAGATGACGCGAAAGGAGGAGAATAGTGTTATATATTTAAGTGAATACACCTATATAGAGGGACTTACTGGGATTCAATTACCGCAACGTCTGCAAAGCACGCTATTCCCACACCCTTAAAAGACTACCCCTCGCGTTGTGCGCGTCCCTACCTTTCCATCTCCTCAAGAACGAACAGGTGCTCTTGTGCCTGCTGTAAATTGTTCTCCCTGTAATCCAAAGTAAAGCGGTCGTTTTATCCGCGCCATGGCGAGATGGATGCCGCTACGTCTTTTCACGTAATAGATTGCAACTACGCAGCTAACACTCCCGGTTTTGATCAAAATTATGTTTTTTATATTTAAAAATAAGTAATTAATTTTAATTAAAATAATTAGTCAATGTTAACATAAATATCTAAAAATATAGTCTTTTTAAACAATAAGGGAATAAAAATAATGCATTCTAAATAAAAACATAAAAAAATCAATACACAATATAGAAATTATTAATTAACAATATGCAATATATCTTTCAAACTAATGAAAAAATCCAGAAAAAAATGTATAAAACAAGTTTTTATAAGTTTTACTTCTATTTCTCTTAGATAAATTTTGATATTCAATTTCAAATTTATACAATTTAGAAATTACCTAAAATTAAAATAGAATAAAATAAAATAAAATTCTCTATTAGTTAAATATATATAATATCTTCAAAATGTTATTTTTAAGATTAAGTTTGTCTGAGTAATACTTAGCTAATTAAAATAATTTCATATCTATTTTTGAGCAGCTAAATTTTATTTTTATCTCTCTTGAATAAATTTTAATATATTTTTTTATTAAATAGCACTGATTGTCAAGAAATGTAATTTTATTTCTCAGAGATAATAATGTTCGGTATGAAAGCACGTGTATAATAGAATCTCTAAAACGTGATTTTCGAAGAACTACAGCATCGGTTTCACCTTTAGATTAAGGAACCAAGGATCACGAAGTTGTAACTAAGGATCAGAGAATAGGAAGTGTTGCGTGAGACCAATAGCAAACTTACGCCTAGATCGGTTATGTACCTTCGTTCAGTTCGAACATAGGTACATAATTCATCGGGCGTGCACCATTGTCGGGAGCTTCATTAATACAAATGGCGTCTGCTGAATTCTGCCCCAACCGCTCCCCGCTACGTGTACGGTAGTAACGAGAGCTTCCGTCTGTACATGTGAATGTGCGATTGTGTATGATCGTGTAGCGCACGTATATAGGAATAGCGAACGATAGCGGCATTCACCATGCCATGCTGAAAGTGTGTGCCACCCCTGGAGACGCCGAGACACGCGGGACATATTTTTGCAGTCCTTGTCGACTTTCATGAGGGAGTCTTTCCGCAATAACATATTAATATCCCCGAGCATCGCGAGACTTATAGCTGTCCGTGGAAAGCTCAATTCCGGATCAACGTGGCGCCCGTTAAGGCGGTTCCATTCTGTACCGCGATGACGCCGTCTAACGAGTGCTTTAAGTGCCGTAAAGCAAGCGTCGCACGTCCTCCACTCTCTATATCGTAATATCGTTAAGGAATTGTTAACGCGGCGGAAAATGTCGCTCGCGTTAAAGTAATATTTTCATGATGATGATAAATAACGGGATCATATCGATAAAATATATATTTTGTTATCGATTAGAAAATATCATATTGTTATTGTAAAATCGATCGCGACTATAGTAATTTATAGTAATAATCGCACATATTAATTCCCGAAATTTGATTTGTATCACGGAAAGATGACAGATGATGGGATCAAGGAAAGCAGATCTGGTACAGGATGAACTGCTGCGGCCAGGGCCGCAGACAATGAAACGTAAGACGTATAATTAAGTTTACATCGCATTTATTTTTTTAGCAATCGTATAATCAATGTAATATTACAATAGCGTTCAAAACGGTAACCGTCCCGAAAAACGCCGGAATATAAGCTTAATCATAGGCAGCTAATGCGGCCCTGGTCGCTGTCGGGTTACATATAATCAGGATTTAGATTTGTAGACAGTTAGTATCCTAATATATTACAAAAAAGAAGAATTTAACACGCGGAACATTTACACAAATAACTACCACTACGCATAGGTAACGCCTACCCCTAACAGGACTATGTGCCTAATTAATAACGTATAGCACAGCAGAGCAATGAAATATTTGTTCCGAGAGATCCACAAAATAAATAACTATTAACATTACATACCTCTTAGAAATACTGCGTTACGTATTATTCTCACATCCTCTTAGCGGCTATTCGTATACATTCATTAACTAGAATAGAGTTACTGTATAGGATAGCGCCACAGATCTCTTTAGAGCAGGCGTCTAGGTACTAGATAGAATACATACATTACAATATTCGCATTTGTAATCTATCTTCTCGTCTTGCTTCTCTCAGACCGATGTTAATTGAAAAAAAGAAACGTTCTCTCTTTCTCTCTCTCTCTCTCCAGAAGATCCTTTTCAAATTTATTTTAAAAGAGATATCCATCTCGAGACCGCGCACTCTTGACCGCTTTAGCAGGTACTTAAGCAGACGCACATCATAAATGTTTCTATACAATATTAACAAAATTATCGATATATATATTTTGTACCAATCGAAAGAAGTACGTTTCCATCGTTAGTCTCACTTGCTGCCGGTATACGTTTTCAAATAATAATTCTAAGTAATAACGAAATGAAATAAAACAGTCTTTTTATAACAGATGAGTGAAAATTACCATTAGCAAAGCAAAAGTGGTAACAATATAAACGCACTCTCTTATTGCTTCGCAAATAATAAAAAAAAATAACAAAAACATAACATCAACAGACAAAATCGTTCTATTTTACTTCCTCCTCTATCTTTTTCTTTCTCACTCTTTCTTTCTCTCTTTCTTACAAGGCTATACCAAGTGCGCATTTTTGAGAGAAAATATATTAAGTAAAGGAAAATGAGGAAAATCGTGCTAATAGCAGTTTTGTACATTGAGTTATGAAAAAGAATCGTGCTTCCGCTAAGCTCTTCAAGAACTAATCGTTAACATCGACTCAATCTCGCCCATCGAGAGAATTAGATGTTTTTTACGTCCTATATTTTTTACTTTATTTTTTCCTATTTTAACCCTATAAATAATTGTAGCCTTTTCGTTACGTATCTCAGTTTCTAAGTTGTGTACAACCTAACGCGGAGAATGTTCTCCCTAACATCGGAAGAATGTGACTGTGTTTTCGGTCGATTTTTCGTAAGCAACACCCCGGATCCGCAGACGTTGGCTAACTGGCCACCCTCGATAATTCAACCCTCTATCTACATGCTACTGCACCAAAGCAGAAACTACAGGTAGAGAGACCAGAAAGGGAAACGACTACAACAGAGCTAGGCTTATATGGATGATACTGTGTACTTGGATACTGATTGGTCTAGGAGCATATCGGTCAAAGTGAGCTACGGGAGGTAGCCATGGTGGGGAAGATTCGTCACTCACCGGGTGCAGCATCCGATTCGCCGCAACCGATAAATTGACGATCGACAGATACGCACATCGACCATCTATTTGGCATTGCAGAGACAGCGGTTGCAGCCTGCCACTCACCTGAAGCATAAACAGAAACGACGAAGTGTTAGCTTATTCTACATGTTATCATAATTAGAACGCATTAAATTTTTAATAATGAGTAGTGAACATAATTTTACAATAAAAAAGTGCAAAAGAAATTATAGCAATAAAAGAGAGAGAGAGAGAAAGAGAGAGAGAGAGAGAGAGAGAGAGAGAGAGAGAGAGAGAGAGAAATCATAATTATATATATAATATATATTTTAAATATATGTATATGTATATATATGTATATATATATATATATAAAACTAAGAATATTATATCAAATTATATATAATAAGTCGTTATTGATTATTTACTTGTTGTAATGATTGAAATCGGATTAAAACGACGTAAAATGTAAAACTTTAAAGCTTGAAAATTTTTTAAAACTATGTGAAGAAATTCTATTTCTTTTTAAAGAACGCGAGATCGTTATGTAAGACCAACTATTTGAGAGTTTGACTTAGGACATTTATATATACAACGTACTAGGGACGCGATGGGTCGGGTCGGGATGCTAGTTCAGCTTCTTTTGTAATAGAATGAATGCACATGGTGCCTTGTCCGGTCACACGCACGTTGAGTCTGAGTTTTGATAGTATTAGTAACTTGGGATATCAATAGTTCACGTTCAGAGCGAAAGGGTTAGTCTGGATCTCATGGGGGATGAGAAATAACAGAACTTCACATCACTAATTCCATTTACTTTTCTCGCGTTTAAATGATCAATATCGTATCAGATAATAAAGAATTAAGACAACAAATAAATTGTAATAATTATATTCAGAAATATTTTATGTAATTATATAAGACATAAATAAACTACAAGTTTTATGAGTATAGAATTTTTAAAAGCGTATTACAGAAGTTATCTTCGTGACATATGTGTTATATTATTATAAACAAGTACATTTTTTTTTATAACTAAATTTTTATTCCTTATCATTATAAAGGAATATTTATAAAATATTGTGACTTTGGATAATAAACAGTTATCTAGAATTCTCTTCAAACTCGCAACCCTACTTGGAAATTGTTTACATACACTTATATCTTATTTGAGTTGCCATTTGCTATTCGGCCTAGAATTACTCCGCCTTTCCAGGAGTACGCAATGCCCTGAAACTGAGTCTGGCGTACATACCTAAACATCCTTTCTGTGCGCATTTATCAGGATTTCCGAAGGAGAAACTAGAGTTTTTAAGCCGCCATAAATTCTCATACTTAAAACTTGCAAAAACCAGAAACACGATTCTCAATATGATTCTGCAAAACAATGCATTTTGTGTAATTCGCTGGGGCACTTCGATCAAGAAAAAAAAATAACATCGAAATTAATAATTTTGTAAAAGTCGCACATCATAAGTTCATATCAGCATATACATATTACAAAAATTAATTTAATCCTATTTTTTCTGTTCAAATAAATCTTAACCAGTTCTTCCATGCGATATCGGTGCGATCTATTTAATCAGATTGCAGGAAACATTCGAGAAATGAGCCACAGAAGATAAAAAGATTGCAGCTGGCTCTATGTACATATGTATACGAATATGCGCACGCGCGTGCATTTTTCGCGGATGCGTGTCTGGAAAAGAGAAAGACAGAAGGGTTGAGAAGGGGTGCGGGAGAGAGTGGAATTGAGCACGGAGCAGTTATTATCTATCGCTCTCGTTACCACAGGTTGCTCGTAAACCGGCCGCATCAAGGGGATGGGTAAAGTGGGATGGAGTGTAGAAGCATAGGTAGATAGGTAGATACCAGTACTCATATCGTCGTCGTCATCGTCCCGTATTCGCATAGCACCAGGGGTGAAGCCCCACTCCGGGCTATACTCATTGGTTACCCCTACAGAATATCACGCGGAGTGCAAACGGACGGCTGTGTCTGGGGGGCTGTTCGAAAATCTCAACTTGCCATTCTCTACGCTTGGCCGATCGTGAATGAAAGTCAAGGTTGATGTCCCACCTCTTTTTTGTGTTAACTTTTAATTATATATGTAGGAACTATCTGTGTTATTCTTTGCTGCAATTCTGTTGATAATGGAATGAATAAATATGAACGTTTACATATGAAATGACAACGGTGTAAATTTTTTTTTAAATATTTTCAATTTTTTTTGTTCCAAGTTATTATCAAAAATATATTTAAAAATATATTTAAAAATATGCAGTTATTAATCACTATTTGAAACTTTTTTAGCTAAATTGCTAAGGTACATTATAATCCAGATAATAAATATTATATAAATAGTATTATTTTCAATTATTACTTCTTTTAGTAAAAAAGATTTTAATTGTTCTTTAATTCTTCTTTAATTGTTTGACATATAAATTATTCAATTACTGTAGTAAATAAAATATTATTATAACAAAAAATAGTAAATCTCCAGCCATCTTACATTTGTCGGGTATATAGCCTCCAAAAAGATATATTGATTCGCACGTCGTGTATAAAAACCATAGCGGTGCAAAATATGCGATTTCTCAAGGGCAGAACAGGTACACCTATGGATGCATACATCATCGAAGCTGTGGTTGACGGGCCAGTGGATGGCTCGGAGAGTTTGGATTGAGATCGAGCCAGAGTTTTTTGCCTGGAATGCGAGTGCGCGAAACCCCCGCGGAGCAACAGTGCGCTCGTCCCGCGACAGGGGGCAGCACTACCATCGCACTATACCGATATTGTGTAGCGTGTAGTTGCTACGAGCAGCCGCTGCACCAGGAACTCATAAATCTCCCAGGATATAGATGGCTCTAGTGTCGCGTGAGGTTGCAAGCTACCCCATGCAGGGTGCCGTGAAACGCCCTCCTGTCCCTGTCCTATCCCCTCAACCGGTCCACTTCATCGTTTCTCTCGCTCTCTCGTCGTCGACCATCTATTTCATGACCGAATTACTGGAATCCCATCTTCCGGACCGAAGGTGGACTTTTCGAAACGAATGATGATCGTTCTTCAATACTAATCAAAAAGCATAGATATTTCAAAAATATTCGATTTCTGCGCACTTAAAGGTTCATTACCAAATAAAATACGTTCACCTTCATTGGATAAATAGAATCACTTTTAAATAATGAATTTTATTAAGAAAACAATAAGCTAGAAACGTCGGTGCGTAAACAAATATTGTTTTCAAGCTATTGGTTTCAGAATGATTATTTTGCTAACATCGGCAGTCAAATATGAATATGCCATATTGTCAACGAGTGCGGATATTATAAATTCGAGCGGTATAATAAAGAAAGAGAATAATAAGATAATGATAAAAGCAATTGCGCAATGCAATTTTCTAAAAAAAAGTAAGACTCTATTATCTTTGTTCTTTTGCCGTAAAATAGATTTTATTTATTGAAAATTTTATTGTAAAATAAAAAATGTTTTTTAAATTTATTGAGTAGAATAAAGAAGAAATAAATAAGAAAAGTTTGGCTTTTAATCTCTTCTTTGAGTCCCTGCTCTGTCTACATCGCAGAAATAAATATTTGAATAGAATTTTTTTTGTTATATCTCTTCACGCCAATGAGATAAGATCATTAAAATAAAAAATATTGTTCCAGATATTATGACATACGTTCGTTTTAATTATAAATATAAGTAATTTGTTAAAAACCGTATTATTGTATATTCGCAAGATTCTTAATTTTTTTATACTATAAAATGGAATTTACAATTCAACAGATCCAAAGTATCAATGACGAGGTCCCAGAATGTGCGAAAAAACTAAAAGTACGTCTTTAATAACAAGAAAGAATTATGTGTTGATATGACTTCAGTGTAGGAATAAAATAAGTATATGGAGTAACTTGGAGAGAAAAGAGAGAGATGAAAGAAAGGAGAAAAAACAGAAGAAGCGGAAGATCCAGCGACCAAACAGCCAGCTAGCTAGCCAGCCAGCCAGCTAGCCAGCCAGCCACTTAATCAGAGAAAGAAGAGAAGGCGACACCGATGATGAATCACTCGTTAGAAATGAGTGGGAGCGAAAGAGAAAAAGGGAAAGGAAAGAGCAATAAGAAAATACCCATGCAAAAAACGCACCACGTCGGAATGCACTAGAGCGAGTCGCTAACTGACTTATCTACACATCAGAATTTCCGACTCGTTCTCCCAACCTCACGAGATCAGAGTTTTGAATATATTTTAGACATAAATTATAATAAAATTTAGAGAAGTCACTCACTAATTAAATATAGTTTTAAAAGTATTTGTAGTCGAGATATGAAAGAAATAATATACATATATTCGAAAACATGTACAGATTAACAAACAAATAAAAATAATATATAACATTCACTTTAAGCATTTAGATTACGTTACCAAGTAATCTGAATAATTGTTGATGATTTTTGCAATTTATCAAATTTTTACAATAGTAACTCGGCGTGCAACCAGTTAAATCATTGGAAACAATATGTTACAAAAAAGATAACGGCCGAGAAGATGTAACCAATCGCCAACGAGAAAACTGAATTCTTCCCGTGGGCATGTCGGACAAATCCGAAGGGTCGACTTGCCGTCGAGGAAATTGGGTTTGTCTTACGGACCTACAGAAGTGCGCAAGTAAAAGAAGTTCCAGTATCATCAAAGAATGTCTCGACGCCGCGCGTTTATACGCGCACAACGATAGGACTTATACAGAAGTTGCGTTCGCTTGGTCATGGGTAATGGTTTTACGAGCGTCAAGGGTGATATAAAGAAAATGAAAAACACACCGGCGCTGTTGCCAGCATGCACGGCGTATAACTAACTACGTTTCTACCATGTCCCCTCCTTTCCGCATCTACTTCTTAAGTTTGTGTATAGCGAGGGTAAAACCCGATGCTTCGAAATATCTTTCGCTTCGCAACTTCATTTCAACATACTACAAAGCATACTAATTAATCGTACACCCTCTATATCATCAAATTATCAAATTATAATTATGATTATATTGCTTATATTTCATTTATTTAATATTTACAGCGTTAGCTTATGTAATACATTTTTTCAAATAAATAATATTTCCTTAAAATCTCTTTTTACCTTCTTCGTTAATTTGATTTATATCGTTTAACTTTTGCTACAACGTTCTGTAAGTTAAATAAAAAATTATGATCTATTCAGTTTTTTTCTCAATTTGCAAGTTATACAATCTATTATATGCTCCGTAAAGTAACTAAATATATCCTTTCATTTTTAGCGTTATTGAGATAGTGCTGAGATAGTGCCAACTCGTTTATATTCATCATAATATTGAAATAAGCTTTCAAAACTTTGCGTGTCAGTTCATTAAATTTGTTCGTGTTGGCTCGCGTATCCGTAGATTTTATATAAAGAAAGGGGAAGGTTTTATGAAAGTTGAGTAGAAGGTATGATGATGGTGTGAGATGAAAGATGCCAGCTAATTGTGATACACTCTGCGGGAAGTCGCGATGGTGAGCGAGATGATTGCTCGGCTATATAAAGTTTGGAAGAAGCGGAAGTGCGGGAGCGCATAACGAAGCGCGCTCTCTCTCTCTCTCTCTCTCTCTCTCTCTCTCTCTCTCTCTCTCTC
>JANQDE010000002.1:4259922-4272001 GCA_037157785.1 Cephalotes varians | reverse complement strand
CTTCTTTTGACTTTTTCTTTACATTATTATTAATTTTATTTTACTTTAAGTTCTGAATACAAATAAAACCTTAAGCCAATAAAACATTTCACATGCAATCATATTTCAATAAAAAATTACTTCATTTAATATTTTTATCATAAACATTATGCAACAAAAATTATTTTTGAGATTTAATATAATGATACGATATAATAAGATAAAACAAAATTTAATATAATATTCTTTCTTATTTTATTTATCATATTATCATATTAATAACACACACACACGCACACACACACGCGCGCGCGCGCGCGCGCGCCAAAAACAAACAAACACACATCTTTCTTCAAACTTAATACATACGCTAAGATTAATTTTCAAAATTTTAAAGGATATCACATTTTTTGAAACATGTTCGATTATAAAGTGATGAAAGGGAAATTGTATAACGAAGACTCTAGGATAGTTAAATTGCATGTGTTAGATATAATTAGGGCAAAGTAAACATATGTCACATATGCTGCTGAATAAGAAAAAGAAAGAAAAAAAAATTATGCAGACTTTAGGTTTTTTATTGAAAATTTTTGAATCGGTATACGATGTTGCCTCCACTGCTTGTTTCAAGAACCTCTCTCCATTGAATAAAAGGCGTAAAACATGAAGAGAAGGGTAAAATAGAAAGAAAAAAGATGTCAATTTTTTGTTTTTCATCTCGTATAATTCTTTTCTATTTCTGAACTTCGAAAAGAATTCTCAGAAACTTATATTGCGGTTTTCTATTGTTGTGTAAATGTGATACAATGGTCTCCAAAGCTAGAGGCACTGCGCACTTTTTAATGCTGATATGAAGTGAAAATATGTTTCACAAAATTCATACTTCATCGATAAATAACAAAAATGTATATGCAATAATAAAATAATTGCAAAATCTCGATAATATTTATTCATTCACAATTTGATCAAGGAGATCAAATCAAATTTTTTACTAAAAAAACTTTAATAAAAATATTCAAAAGTTCATTTGTGGATCCATTTAAAAGTTATTTACTTAAAACTGCAGCAAAATATAGTAATTTTATTGTATAAATCAACTTATTTTTGTTTTTTTTGTAGATTTCAGAGCATGTTTATAACAAAATTTTTTGTCTTTTGTCATTTTTTTCGTCATTTAAATTTCAATAACTACCTATTAGCTAGTATTGAACAGTCAAAACATCCTTAATTGAGAGAGACATTAATGACAATTGATAATGTATCTATATATTTAAGTATTATTTTTTATTGACAATTACGTCAATTAAATTCCCATCTACAATTAAAGTTACATATCGCGTAAAACGTTAAAAAACGTTATTATAAATATATATTTATTATTAATACATTCTTAACTAAATATAATTTGTAAAATAAAACTAAAAAATTATTTTAAAATATCAAAATTTATTTACAATAAATAATAATCAATAACATAATCAAATCTAAGACACTGTACAAAATGATTGATAGAGATCATAGAAATGATAGATATTTATCATCGAAATTTTTACTTCAATTAACACGTCTTCTTTTTTTAATCAATTTTATTAATCATTCATGTTTCCATCTTTCTGATTAGTCTATCTATATAGATATCCTACATGATTCTGATTGAATGAAAATTTTATGAGTATTGAAAGAATATCAACTAATAATAACAATCGTGAATATTTTATGAACTAGTAAAAAAATTATTATCTTGACAATGTCAATAAAAGTAACACGATAATAAAACGTAAAATTATAAAATATATAATCAAAGAAATATTAGCATTTTGAAAATAGTGCAAATTATTTATTGTATATATATTTTGTTCGCTGTAAGCATCATCATTTGTAATAAAATTATATAATTAGATAATTGTAAATCTCAATAATTTATTGTAATAAAAATACAGAAAATTTTACAAAAAATGCTGATGAAAAGTATTATATGTTGTAAATAATTTTAGAATTAAAGCGCTGTTTTCATCTCTATAAATAATGAAACATGTTAAAATCTTTCGATGAAATCGCAAAGCAGTGCCACGTGCAATTGATATCTCGAAATTTTTCTAGGACGACCGTGTGCAAGGTAGGTCAGGGTCTGATTGCAGGAAGGAAGCAGTTAGGCCCGGTTAAAGTCGTTAAGCCAAGTTTACGAGGTGTTACCGGGAGCGTAACCTGTAAATCTCAAAGAGAGAGAGAGAGAGAGAGAGAGAGAGAAAACGCGTGCCAGTGGCCGCCCTTGGAAGGCCGCGGAAGGGGTAATGGATATAACCGGGATGTAAGAACCGAGGTAAGACTACTTGAGCGCTATAAACGCTTTTATGGATCGTAAAACGTCTTCCTTTACAGCCAATAAAGATCCCTGACCTACTCGTTTGGCGAGCGGGTAAGTGAACGCGCGCGTGAAGAGGCGATGGCGATCGCGCATCGATCTGTCGAAATCACGCTTTACTACGCAATAAAAATCACGGGACGTCGTACTTTATTTTCTCTTCATGGGACTGCGAATCGCGGGTTTATTGGATTATTGACCGATAGCTTCGGGAATGCATTCACGGAGAAAATGTGAATAGCAATGCCGACTCAGTGTGCGTTTTATACGACACCAATACTAGCACGCGCGCACATGGGCGCGTCGCGCCGATTCGACTCACCACGTCGAGAAACAGGAAGGTCGTGAGTTACTATACAACCACGTCGATAAAAACAAACCATAAAGCGCATTACGGGCGATCATCGAACTACCACTCAATATATCCTGCTTGGTGGGTAGAGGCAACCTCTAAATTAAGTTACGTACCGACAGAGAAGTCGGTAAGAAAGACAAAATGTTATCGACCGAGTAATACCGATTCGTGCTGCCATCTACGATGAAAATGGTTTAAATGAACGTAATAAAACAAATACCTGGCGCGCGTGGAGTATTACATGGAGTAATTTAAATTTTGAACGTTATTTTTTGTATTTTGCATACTTTATGTACATTTGCTGATAATTAATGTGGTCAATGTAAAATTTAATAATTTTATGTCATCAAATAGCAATAAATTTTTGTCACAAATAATAAATCAACACCAAAAAATAGATATCTATGCCTTAGCCACGCCCACAAACGGAGGAATGAAGCAACCATAACTTAACCCAAAAACTATTGAAACCGACAGATGGCATTACCATTGGTATTCATACATTACACGTATACAAAATGTAAAGAAAAATAACAGTTCAAGATTTAAAGAGTATCTAAAGTTTATTAATTTGACAAAAAAATGAATTAACATAATTAATCGAAAAATAATCTTGACTAATTGTAATTGTTATCGGAATCTTATTATACCACTAGAATCTTGATATACAACTTGTTCGTTTCCGTTTAGAAATATATTTGCCGTACGGTGTGTACATTATATGTACGTATTATATAATATAACATATTAGGCATATATTTATATTATGGAGATATTTCTTATTTAAAATGCTTAATTATATTATTTTCGTGCGATAAAATTCTTTTTTCTAATAAACGCAAATATAAATAAAAAATATATATATTAATAAAAATATTTGAAAATATAAAAATTAATAAGATACAAAATTAATAAGATATAAATGTTCATGACTCCAAGAATAAATCAAAGTAAATTAAAAATGCTTATAAGTCTCCGCAAATACTGATACATAATAAATATATATAAAATAATATATTTTCAACAAACATAATAAGAATATTCACAGGTAACCTTAACTTGATAAAATAAATAAATTAATCATTCAATCTCATTGCAATCATCCCATGCATTGGCCATTAAAATTCTCCTAAATTGCTTTTTCATGTCCACTGTCAAAATTTATCTTTCAATATATCTAAATCGACTTACAGAAACAAATCTACGTTTCATTCTTTTTCGAATTTTTGCATTTAGAATTCAGAATAATTTACTTTTACGAAATTCTTTACGTATTGGCAAACATTTTTTTTTATATGCATCTGCTTTATTTATTAAAAATGTATTACTCATTAAGAATAGAAAAAAAAAATATATATATATATATACCTAATGAAAAAGATACAAAAATATAATAAATAATAAGATATCAGTCACAAACACACAAAGTAATTTTCAAATTTAAATTTTCGTTAAGCGAATCATTTATCACATTTTTGTGATTGGGACAAAAATCGATAACGATTCCATTTCAAGAGTACGATTACTCTGATATGGATGATTAAATAAGCACGATTAAATAAATATTACCGGCAGAGAGTTATTTAATCGCGTTTCAAGTGGCGTACAATTACGGTGCAATCCACGGAGTTAATCGGGGAATCGCTTCGCTGGCGTAATATTACGTGCAATCGGGACAAAATTTATGCCCGAACTTCTTCGTCGCCCGAAGATACCAAAAAAGAGATATTAAGCGCTCCAGTAGGTTCCGAAGAATAAGGAGTTTCGATCGTAGTTCTTTGCCTGGCATATTTTCTTTCTGCCGCAGACGTTTCAAATATTTTGAGACCATATATGTAATAAATTAGTTTGTAATTTTTTATGGCAGAAGGAAATATTTCTGCAATATTTAATGTTTTATACATATGTTACGTTTAAAAATTTAGTTAAAAAATAAATTTTGCCTTTTTTATAGTAATTTAAAACTGCACAACCTTGAAACCTTTAAAAAAATAAAAACTATTTAAAGTTGCAGTCGATAAAAAATATTCGCGTTTGTAGGAAAGAAAATGTATGTGCGTAACATAATTAACAAAATTGCGTGCTATTTTTAAAGTTAAGTATTTAGTTAAGTATATTTCTAAAGCCTGTTTTTTAATTCAAATATGGAAAGAATCGTAAATGTCTTCTAGCATCGACAAAGATTTTTGTGAAAGTGTGAAAAAAAGCAGAACCTTTTTTTACAGTTGATATTGTTTCGACCAAGTAATTCAAAGGATCATCTTCTATTTTCCGAGAATAGATATAGTTAGCTCTCAAGTAAAAATATAAATCGTACAACGATTTTTTTGTAATAGCGCATCGAAATTGATACTATTGTCCAGGTTTTTTTTACCTAACTGCGCTTTCTACTTTCTTTTTTGCGTCACCCACTTGTTACAGGCAATCTATCGCTTCTAAGTAGCTTTCTTTCTTTTAAGAGAGAGAATTTACGTGTTTTGACAGTTTTTGATTCTGCCACTAAGAAATTCACGATATAGTACGTCGTAATTTTGCCGCATACCAAGATCGTTCGCAACGAAACAAACACAGCGCAATAAAATTGATAAGTTTTTTTATTCGATACTGGCGGAAACGACAGGATAAAAGCGACACTATATTTCAAGCGTTTGCGTTCGTCGCTCCCTCGGGATGCACGTTCAGCGCAAATTAAACACACGTGAATAACATAACTTAGAAAATTATGAAGGCACGCTTGTACGCGGTTTATCCTCATTAAGCCCGTCGAGTAAACTTAATTTTAAAGCCGCTGCTGCTAAAAGCTCAAATCTCATTTTTAACGCCACTTTTAACATTTATGCGACTATCATTTTTTAAATGCATAATCCTAACTGTTGCATCAAGCGCATATGTCCGCTTTGTTAGTCTATCCAAAGAATGCTGGATTATTTTATATTCTAATATTATTGAAAAACACATATGTACAAATATCTCATAAAATGGTAAAGATAAATATTACAATGATTATATAATAACATTATAGTTATTTGAATATGTTTTTCTAGTAGCAAATAATTTTATGAAAATAAAGATTTCTTTTTTTATTGATATCATTACTGAAAATATAAACACAATGAAACGTAATATGTGTACATATAGTATACGTATTAAAATATTTTAACAAAATTTATAAATCTTTTTTCAATCAAAAGATCATGTTATGATAATTAAGAACGTCAATTAACACCCATTTTCATAAATATGTGAATATTAAATAAACTGTACGTGAATAACATTTTATTTTTATTAAATAACACATTTTTATAATTTACTTATAATTGATTATTATAATATTTTATGTTATCTTTATTTTTTAATTATTTTTTATAATACAATAATTTAAAAAATAATAACAAAAATTTAAATTTTTTTGTAATAAATCTTTAAATATTTAAGATGATTTAGGCAAAGTTTCATTGCGATRCAAAGAGTTGCTCTGTAAATAAATAAATAAATAAATTTTATTTATCTACAGAATACCTAATCTCTGCATCGCAATAATGCTTTACATAAGTCATTTTAAATATTTAAATACTTAAAAGTATTTATATAAAAATTTGAGATTTTTATTATCATTTTATAATACATTTTCTCTCATAGTACATTTTTATTAGAGCATAGATAAAAACATTTATTGATTGATATTATAAACCTATATATTCGGGCAAATATTTGAGTTTTCTTTCCCGGTACCCTCTCTGCCAGAAGAGAGGCACGATTATTGGGCTGGTCGATAGAATGTTTCTGTTATCGCCTCCTTCTTTTCATAAAAAATATTTGGAATTAATTATCAAAATTTTATTGGAGAATGACTACTCACTCAATTTCATTTTTAAGACCGTTTCTAATAGAATTAGACACTTAATCACTAACTTTAATAATAAAACACAGAATGATAAAAAAATTTCACGTTTAGATGATAAAATTATTAATTCTTGGTTTGTCATTTCATATTTTGACAATTATTCGGAAAAATTTAGGATTGCGGGCATTTTAGATATGAGAGTAACATATTATGGAATCAACAAGTTACGAAATATCATCAAGGCACACAAAGATCCACTTCCAAATCTTTGTAAAAAGAAAGTGATATATAAATTGAATTGCAATAATTGTGAGGCTACCTACGTTGGCCAGACGAAAAGACAACTAAAGACAAGAATCGCTAAACATAGAAACCACATAAAAAGAAATACATCCACACATTCTGTGATCACCGATCTCTGACCATGATCTTGATTAGGATAATGTAGAGATTTTGAATATGGAAAGGAATTTGAACAAAAGATTGATCTCCGAAATGATCAATATTAAATCTCAAAGTAAGGGTTTAAATTTGCAAACGGACACGAATTCCCTTGACCGGGCTTACTTTTCGTGTCTCTCGAATATTTAGGATATTCATTATTTATTAGTCATTATATATTTTTCATTATTTATTATCATCTCTTCCAACCTTGTTAAAATAAGACTGTAACGTATACTTCGCATTCAGCGTTGATTTTCTCGTAACATCGACATGTTGTGTGTGGTGTGCCGCTCGTTTAAACTGAGGATGTGATATGGCTGTTGGAGGTAAGTTGTCTGCATTACATTTAATTGCTTACTCAATCGGTCTATAATTTTGGTTTTGATATCTTGAGTTTCATTTCACATTTTATAGAATTGCTCCATATCAGCCTTCCAAAAGTTATCGGTACAAATTACAATAAAAACAATCAGACAACTCAACTTCGTGATAGCCACATCATACTTGTATAACTTATGCGTATTTCTATTGTTTTCTATTGTTACTGAAGATAGTCAAAAAGTTTGCCGAAACGTACCTATTAAATTAATTTTATTTATTAACAATTTGCGCACTAATTACCGCGCCGATTCCCATTAGCCCTTTCCCTTCCTCGTTTAAAAACATTTATACTTCTTATTAAAAAACGTTTGATCCATGTTTTAAACCGCTAAATTTATTATTTTTAATACAATCCAGAATTTTTTTTGTATTACTTTTAATGCAATCTAGAATAATCTGTAATTTTTTCATAATTTTTTCATCACTTTGAAAATATGGGTAATACATCTTTAATCATAGAAAGGAAAACATTTTATAATAAAAATTACTATGTCCGATAGTAATTGCTATAAAGAATTATAAAAAATTTTGCTATGTTTTTCATATGTAAAACAGTAAAAATTTTTGGTCCGCGACTTCATGATCCGCAGTTACTGCATAGTAAGTTTTGATACAAAATTTTCTTCGCTCTTTCTGTAGCTCTCGCAGAAGGAAGTTCCAGTGAAAACTATTATTAGAAAAATCACACTTACCTTTAATACAGCTGTGTACATTGCGGTGCTAGTAGAGGGTGGTGTGGATTGGCGGTGGGGTGGTCAGGGGGGCTCCGATGCAGGGCGTACCCCTAGTTGCCCCCCTCTGGTCCCCCACCGCCCCCTTGCTGCTGATGCGCAGCCGCCGCCGCTGCCGCTGCCGCCTTTTGCGCCTGCGCTTGCTTCTCCTGCTCGTTTAGCTCCTTGATCGCTTGAATCTCCTTCTTCAACTTCATTCGCCGATTCTGGAACCAAATCTTGATTTGCCGTTCCGTCAGACAGAGCGCGTGTGCCATCTCGATCCGCCTCCGCCTGGTGAGATAGTGGTTCGTGTGGAATTCTTTCTCCAGCTCCAGAGTTTGGTAGCGCGTGTAGGTTTGTCGGCCGCGCCTGCGCATTCCGTTTGCTCCTGCAAACAACGAAACAAAAGTTGCGACGGGCTCTTTTTACTCTTTTTTTTTCATACTATATCTATCCGACTAAGAATTGCAAATAAAACAGCGATTGAGAAAATGACATTCTTCAAAAGTATTGTTAATTAAATCCTGTCAATACATTGAATCGCGCTTTGGATGAAATGACGCGTTAAAAGAATTATATTATTTTGCTAATAATAATACGTAAATCATATCTTCGCATAAATGTTGTCAAAATATTTAAAATTAAAAAAAAATCAATTCTTAAAACATGGAAAAAATTTTTAGAAATAATAGGACAAATATGCATTAGTGAGTTCATAGAGATATTTTGATGGAAATTAAATATGTTCGTCATTTCGTTTCTGCTGCTCATGTTCTAAACAAGTTATGTTATCTTTATAAGCTGCCGCTTAAGATACTTATTAAAAGACTATTCTAACGAATTTCTGATATCTCGCAGCGCTTTGGAACTGCGAATATCAAACGCGGCGATATAAATGAAACTCGTGCCGATAAAGGAAATGTGTAAACGGCTTAAAATAAAAGGTGGCATGAGTCGCTCTGAGAGAAAGTAAAAGAGTATACGACAGCGAATAGGTACTGTTGAACAGTTACTTGGATACAGTAGCGGAGTAAGCCCCGACAGTGGAGGCGCAAGCTCACCTTATCGGCCATTACTGCCTCGTAAAAACCCTCCCGTTTCACCTCTACTACCGGTATCCAACCTAAACCAACCTCTCTTCTCGGCCGTAAGCAACATCCTTTTGCTCTATTTTTGCTCGCATACGGTGCGTGCCCAAGTGCATAAATATCCATAATATTACGACTTTTGCTCTATCGGCTTATCCTTCCGCATTCGACTTGAATCGATCTACTCCAAAAGTGCAGTTGACTAATGACCAAGAATAAAAAATGTATATATTATCCTATTATTATTTTATTCTTCCAACATAACTTTTTTGAAATCTTCTGATAACTAGCAGAAAGTTCTTACTAAAAACTAAAAATTTCAAATGCATAATGATAAAGATATTCAAGTAAATTTATAGATTTATAACGTAGAAAAGAAACATATTCTATTTTCAAAAGTTTCAAAAATACCAAAACAATTACGATATTCAAATGTGCAAGACTAATGCATCTCAACAGCTTGATACAAATCAAATCGTTCAATAAACCCTTCAAGTTTACACATAATTGCATTATGTTGATCTGTTAAAAGGCACAAAGTTATACGGCGCCCAACTAACTGATACACATATAGTCAAAATTCCAGACAACCATTGTGTCCATATCATACTGAAAGTTTATATCAGCATGATGTTTGTTATCGCGATGTAATCGAGTGCCCTGCCGTTCAGGCTACTACCCCTCCAGGCGCATCTCTACCAGTTCCCTTTATCACCCCCGCGATTCTCACGCCAGGTTTGTCATATCGGGCTCGCGCTGCGTGGAAGGGCGTGAAGTTATGATGCTGCGTTTTTAACGGTTATTTGTCACATAGACCCCATCGAGTCTGGTTTCCCTTCTATTTCAAAATCTTCTATCAAACCTTCCTATTATCCCTGGCAGAATCATTCTCTCCATATATTCTACTGACATGCGTTCAGAAACGCGAATGCGATAGATCAAGAGCAAAAAACTTTTCCAAATTTATAAATAAAACTAAAAACTATCTTAATTAAACCAATTTCTTATATTTATATATAAGAATTATAGAATACTATTTACCGCATTTATTACGAATATACATTCTCAATTGTAAGAGTCACAAAAAATATTCATATTTCTCTTATAAAACAAAAGTATAATATAAAATATAGTATAATATATAATATAGAATAAAGCATAAAACATAGAAAAAGAGATAACAATATTTTATTTTCTATACTTTTTCACTTAATTATTATTTAATAAATAAATAAAATTTTTTTATCATTCATGCGACATTTTTTACATCTAAATGTATTTGAACAAATTTTGTAAAGATAATGCATAATAATGCAGTAGAGAAATTATCTTTCCTTTTTAATTATTTAATCTTGTATTTACGCGGGCGCGCATGTTTCAAATTCACGAGTTACAAATCTTACTCTGCATGACGTCTCATCCATGAGATATTGCACTAAACGAAATTAGGGGATGAAATATCAAGATTACCGCACTCCCATGAAGTAAAAAGAGATGCGTATAGCTGTTTAACCGAAGGGGTGGATAAATTTTACGCTGAGACCCTAAAATGCTTTCATTTGGAGGAACAAAGAAAAAGGAGATCGGCAAGGCATGTTGGGAGGGATTGGCTGGCTGAACAGCAAAGTGGGAAAACCGTAGAGCACGTTTAGAAGAGTGAAAAATATTTCGGTCGTTATTCACGCCTTTTTTGAAAAATGTTTGCCCGTATATTCCAAAAAATTTCAACCTTGCGAAAACCTTCCGACGAATTGTTCTTCCAAAAATCTGAGTAGTAATAAAAAAAAGTTTAAAGTCGTCATATAATATTGTGAAAAAAATAAACTTTTTTTCTTTTACAAATTTTCAAAATCGTGTTCTATTACGAAATTTTCAACTATTTATCAATGTAATATATAATTATTAATTCAATTCACTTTTCAACCAATGTTCTTATATTGTACAAAAAATACACATAAATGAAAAAAAAAAAACAATATATTGGAAACTTGGAACTCAGTTGAATCAAAAAAATTTCACCAAGTAATCAAATGTTTTTTCGGCTCGTTGAAAACAGCTTCAAATGCGAAGGGGAATGTCGGTTGAAAGAGATCTGCCGAGTTTCGACGTATTCGACCATAAACTGAAGAAGGGAGCGACTTAACTGGTTGCCAACTCTAACAAGAACAGCCAATACGTTGATTGCTGCTGGGGATTTGCCGGTATAACTTTGCAAAACACGATGCCAAAGCTTGCCTTCAGTAACCCTCACTCCTTTTCCGCTTCCCTCCCGGCTACATGCACGTGTATATACGGGGTCGAATCATACATGGGACCAATCAAATCAAAGTAAGTGAATTGGGTCCATGAAGGACTTCCCAGACTTCCTCCTGAGATATCTCCTGTAGGCTTATCCCCTCGGGTTTCCGCAACGTTGGGCAGTTTTTGTACATAAAATTGACGATACATCAATCATTGGAAATCCTTGTATTTCTTGCTTCTAAATTGAATAATAATTAGTGCTCCAATAAGAAAAGAGTCATATAGAGCATGCAACTAAGTTGTATTTTTGGAACGTAAATGAAGATCACAAAAAGATCGCATATAGCAAAATTAAATGAGTGTAGGATTCAATATTCCTATATTATTATTATGCATTTGTATATTTTCAATTATAAATTTTTACAATTTAAAATTCCAAAAACTTTTAAGTGCACACATTAATTGATTACAAGTTAAAAAAAAATTATTTGTATAAAAAAATATTGATTTAAGAGATTATTTTAACTTTAATTTTATAAAACAATGCATGTTTTTATAGTGTGTATATATTCTGTTATAATACAAATGTTATTATTTTTATAATTTTATGAAAAAATTAAATTATCAAAATTAAAATATGTCCTAAATAATTTTTCTATTTTCACACACACA
>JANQDE010000002.1:4187287-4259802 GCA_037157785.1 Cephalotes varians | reverse complement strand
ACACACACACACACACACACACACACACACACACACACACAAAATATGGCGATAAAAATTAAGGGAATAAATAATCGAATATGCGAATATGCGCGTCTTTCTTATTATAAATTATCATATCGGCTCCTGTTTAGTTACTTCATTTGGCAATACTCCATGCACTTTTGAGCATATTCTGTAATAATATTCCGTCTCATTTGAAGCGCCATAGTCCATTCACGTATCATCAGTTTCGGTCTTCCGGTGCCATCCGGAACGCGCTCACGCTCTCAAAGAACCCTGTTTGCACGAGGCACGGGAGTACCGAGGACACTTGGTATGAGGAACGCGTAGCTACGCAGCAAGATCGTAGCTCAACGTGGGATATACCCTCCTCCAGCCTTGCCAAGGTAGGTAATCCTCTCGGGGGCGTGAGTTACTGCCTAGCGTCCCTCGCGTTCTACTCTCTTCTCTCCCACCTTCTTCCATACCTTCCAGATCCCCTCCCACGTCCCCCTTCCCTTTCACGCTCTACCAGGACCTTCGTCTCGTTTCCAGAGCATCTCCTTCTCTTTACTTTCCTCTCTTTCTCTCTCTCTTTCTCTTCATACTCTCTTTCCTCTCTTAAGGGTTGCCGAGAAAGCGCCGGGAGAAAGTTAGCGGACGAAGGGAGAAGGTAAGATGTTGCTACGTGGCACAGCTGGAGCGCATTAGTCAACCGTAATTAATAAGTTATATACAACAGAGACTAACGAAGAGCGCGACATTACACTGCCGAGACATCGTCTCTCTTTTAGGGGAGAGGCAAAGCGACCTCTCGGGGTGTGACGACGGAAACCTCAACGATCATAAATACATGCTAAAAACCTGACGGCATAAATAAACTAAGGGTTGACACTCGCAAATGAGGAACAGCAAAGACGTATATTTCTTCTACGGCTACCAATAGAATTAGTGGTCAGATAAAACGCTTATAGAATTTAGCTGCATCTCGTTGGTGCATGTAATAAACTTAACGTTTCTTACGCCAGCAATAGACCAACGCGAGCGAATAGTCCGAATTATAATAAAATATTTAAAAAAATTTAAAGAAGCTAAATTTTATGACTGCTTGAAATAATTGTAAGTAATAATAAAATTGTAACTGATAATTTTTAATTGTATAAGATCTATAAATCACACACATATGCAATCACATACCATTTATACAAAAACTCACCATTTAACAAAAATATAAAGAAGCTATACGTCAAAATATATATATGATAGAAAAGATTCATTAACTGCCAATTATCGAATCATATCTTGCGTAAAATGGAGTCTTTTCTCGGGTGATTTCAAAGGGACGATGATTTGATAAATCTATTCTTGCATGATTATACGCGGCAGTAAAATGATGCAGAATACATTGGGAACAATTACGCGACGCGGACAAGAATGTCACCAGTAGCTAGTGGAATATACCATAAGAGGCCCAAAGGGAGCTATAGCATATTCAAGATATCAACTTTACGTGCGAGCACTTTTGAATAAACGTGCAAATCATGCCGCGAGCAAGGTGGCGACTTTACTTCCACGCAAGCATTCTACTAACAATAAACAGAAATAATGAAAAAAATGATTTTCATAATACAAAATTGTACAAATTGTTCAGAAATTTATATTAGAATATTGTATAGTATCTTTACATCTTTAAGTGTCATTAATACTTTTATCTTTATAACGATAAACAATATTTATTTACGCAATATTTTTATATCTAATGTTCTCACAATGTCATTTGATACAAAATCAATTATTCATATCGCATATTACATATAATGGCAATGGACTATTTGACAATTTACAAACACATGAAAGCACTTTTATGAATAGTTTGTTAGTGATAGTCAGCACATTGGATAGCTACAATTTACATTGTCGAAATATAACGATCGTCAATTGTGTCGTTATTCATATACTCAAAATGATACTCGTGTTTTCCTCTGTGTTTTAATGAAGTACGTGATTCGATACGTAGACGGAATATCATTAACGCGCTTCTGAGTTACGTGATTCGTTATAATTCATCCATCGCCACATCTGATGACATGGAGCGAAGACGCTGATTGGCTGACAGTCTGTCGAAGCACGCAATTAATCGCGAGCAAAAAGTGGTCGGCAGAGATCCCGACGATAATTTTGCGTGTATCCCCTCAAGAAATTTAATTAACACACACACGCGCGAACATAAGCCATCCTTTTCCTTCTCTTTTTCATCTCTCGTTTCCTGACACTCGACGAGAATGAAACGGAGAACGGAGGCATGAGGAAGAAAGAGGAAACTAAGAGGAGAAGCAAGAGGAAAAGGAGAGGAGTGAGGATACGAGGTAGCTTCTCCACAACGAGCCAGCTGCTACTCGCGGTAATCGTAATAATTATGCAAAGACCGAACGCAACGGTGCATCTCGAGCGAAAGGGAAGAGAAGGAAGACGCTGTGGGACGGGGCATACAAAAGGAACAAGACGAACTGAGATGGTGGTGGAGATGGCATGCAAAGAAGGCTCGGCATAGGTAAGCGAACCGAGCTGGTTGTAAGGCGACACCTCGCGGCTCCGTACATCTTTCTCCATCTCCCTCGTTTCCCCTATTCGGGGGAAAAGAAAACGACGAACTTTCCCTTTCTTGTTGCTCTTCGGTTCCAACGTCGAGGGTTTCCATTCCATGAAGTCCCGAATCGTCATTGTTGTTTCCTCGTGCGAAAATCTCGCTGAAGAGAAACGATAGTTTACGATTTGACATATTTCCCATTGTTCCACCATGTTTATTTTGAATGCCTATCGATATTACAATAGTATCTAAACTTGACAATGAATTTATGATTTTCCTATGACATTTTTTTACGTTCGACTATAAGACATATTCTTGGCAAAGCATCCTTTTGAGCGTAAATAATCACTAAAAAAGGCAAAATTCTAAAAAAAAAGACTTCGAATGCGAGAGGTAGAGAGCCCAGTACAGGTGAGTAACGTCGCGACACCGTCTAATGAAATGGATCGTCTGTCTTACTTACATCGCCACTATAAACTCACACGCCTGGTAACACGCACACAAAGTCGATGCGTGTGCGTATCCGCCATTGTAAGAGGAACGGGGGACATGGTTACCAGCGGGCAACCGACCCACGAACCATCCACATATATCTGCGTCCTAAAAGGAATTCAAGAATATATTTTACATATGCTTTATTGCCGCCTTATTTCCAACTCTACGGCCATGGCCCTCGAAGAGATCGCAGTGAGTGCGTGCAGATGCATTCTGTCTCCACGGAAAGCCACGTGGATTAACGCGCGAAGTTTCGCGAATTTTGTCGTGTAATTCCGAATCTTTCTTTCGAAGTATCGAATGCATTATTACTAGTCCGTAAACGAAGTGGCAACGATTAGAGCTAATTAACCGTTTCTACAGACGCCCGAACGCGTCTGCTTGATAAATTGCGAAGAATGTCTCTTAATGAAACTTTTCGAGATATATCCGACGTTTTAATTATAGATCTAGAGGAACGGCAAGGAGCGATGTAAATCTCTAACGTGTTCCTTGCCTTTGTGTTACGTGTCTCAGGATAATGACTTAACTTATATTAATAAGTATTGGACTAGATGATTTGATAATTTGTTGTGGAGCTACAAATTGCTGGTAAATCTTTTTACATTCTTTTGCAATACGTTCCTTTCAGAGCGGAGCAAGACACAGAGGGCAGATCTCCCGTTCTTGTGATTCGACGAAACCCCGGGGGGCCTACCAGTATGTCCAAGCATAGCCCGAAGAGGAGGAGAGAGAGCCGGTTCTGACGAATAAGACGCCATCGCGCGTTTAACTCGCGAGAAACTATGATTACCGTCCGGTTGAACTGCACTTTGAATTTGGATTTTCGGAAACGATACGTTAGATAACATCGCAGTACGCAATTATTAATAATTGCTACGGTAGGTTTGGAATTTCGTAGGGAGAGCAAATTATACTTGACGTGTCGAAAAATGTTAAAACAACATGGCGCGCGTGATAATGGCAGGTATTGCTCGCATGTAAAGAGTCGCAAAAAGACAATCTTGTGTCGCCGCATATCTCCACGAGCTCGTAGTTTTGCAGGTACAAGATGATAACATGGCGGAATCAGATATAATTGCTATGACGTGAACTTTTTAAGATAAGAACGCTACTATAATCTGTAATACTTATCTCCTCTTTATCGCAACTGCGTCCCTAAGTTTCTAACAAATATTCGGTATAAAATGCGGAGTTACAGCGAAGAAAAAATTTGCTCCATTATTCAACGTATTCCAGTTGTAGTTTTCATCTCTCGTAGACCAATGAAAAGGAGGGATGGTTACAGACGGAAATACGAAAGAGGCAAGAAGCGCGAAAATAATAATGAACTCGCGTAAATCAAGAAAGTTGAGGGCGAACTACTACTCGCGTAATACTCCATTCACGCATATCTGCAATACGCGAGAGTGAGCTGCCAAAAATGTTCCCTAACGCGGCAACCTTTCTGACATATTAAAAAGTCTGCAATGTGCGACTTACCGAATCCGAACATAACGGATGCTCTATGAAAAAGTTAAGGAGCAAAACAGATTGGGTTATCGAGCGACGCGTAATGAGTCTCGCTCTATCGAGATGTCCAGGACTCCGACTGAATCCCCGGACACACTATGTATTATCTAGATTCCGCGATTCCGCGCAAAAGGGCGAAAAAACGGAAAGGGTTGGTCGAATCCGGTTGGTTGGCGAATAGTTAGCTGTTGCAGGTTGGTCGGTCTCGCGGTTAAGATGGACGAGGCGGCACGCTACAAGATCTTATCCGAACGCAGCAGCGGCCACTGAATCATCCGCTTTGAATAGGGCTTCACTCCCTATATTATATCTATAGATACTAACCTCATACCTACGTTCACGTCCACGAGACAATATACTCTCTTTCGAGAGGGTATATTGGGAAAGAGAGAGTAAAAGTGTCACAGAAGGAGGAGAGAATAGTAAGATCAATCAAATACGCGAAGTTAAAAAATATCTTAAATTCAAAAAATTTCTTTTCAAACATTATTAGCCTTTTTCTTATACAAAATTCTATCGATTGGCACATTAAAAAATATGAATTTATTTAAGAAGAAAATGCAAATATGGGTGTATAAGTAGTTATAAAATAGTACATAAAGTTTATATATATGTATCATTTCTCCTTATTTTGTAATTTTTTTCATATTGTTTTAAAAATATAAGCTGTTCTAGTTTTGTAATACTTTTAGATCCTTATGTTTTTAAAACAAAAAGTATTATGTGTATATTATTGCAATATTCTACTGTATTATTATTGCAACTCGCTTCCCTAAATTTTGCAAAAGATATCCCCTATATATTCTTATGACTTACAAATCCGTAACAATATTAGAATATTAATATAAATCATATTAATATTCTAGTAAATATTGTTTATCATTATCATATAAATCATATTGTATTGCAATGACTATTTTTGAGTTCTCAGCAAATTCTTGAAACTCTTGAAAACAGATAGCAAAGAAATTCTTCGAAAAGAAGAAGATTGTTACATTGATTAACGAATTAAAAAGAAGAGATATAGGATATACAAGAAATGATGTATAAGAAACAATATTATATTATACAACAAGGAAAACTTTACTTCATAATGATGCGTTAGCTAATTACTTTTCTACAAATTTCACAGAAAATATAACGTAACGCGCATTATATAAATTAGAAATATTTATTACGGGGAAGATACACAATAGACAATCCGTGAAGATTAGATATTAATTATATAGCTTTTATCGTGTCATGCATGTACATGAGATGTTTGATATACTCAATGACTTAACGCAGTGCATTACTTTTCTCGAGAAAATTAATGATAAATTCATTAACTTAATGAAATGTAATATAAAAGATAGGTCTATCTATATCTATATCTTAAGTCTCTCGCCAATAGTCAGCATCAGCAGAAGTGGGGGAATAACCCGGGCTGCGTTCGAAAAAGAGGTTCGTGCCGTAATTGTAAACATTGGATTAATGCAAATGCGCGCTTAAAAGCTTAATTGCTTTGATAAAGCATGGCGGTGCATTAAATTCAAATGCATGTAAATTAATTCAAATTTATGAGAAATAGGTGGACGCGGAGCACTTACTGGAAAAGAGGGAAAATAAAAATTAGTCCCCGCGGGGCCAGCCCTTGCGATGAGACTCTTTTTTCGTCCTACTCCCTTTCTGCCTCCCTTCCTCTCACTACCCCATGCCATTCCCTCTACCGCGTTCCTCTGTTTCGCCAACACGCCATGTTGCCAACCAGATTGGCTGCGGTGCAAGTATCGTCGATAAATTTCGTCTTCGCTATCATCTGATAAATGTCGAATTTTAACATATCGATCGGTTGCATTGGTAATTAACAAACGTGAACTTCTTCACTCGAACGCTTGGGTTAATTAAAGTCAAAAACTAATATATGTAACATATTCTGTGATATAAGCGCGACTAATTAGAAATTGTTAAAATATATTAACAATTGCAATCTCTTCAATAAATACGCATCCGATAATTAATTACAAATGCGCTACACCGGTCAAAGCTAGATCTTCGTGCTAATATTTCTTTTTGTGACTTTATATACATTTATCAAGTTCACCAAACTGCGCGCCCGATAAATTTTCGGTCTTGAAACACAGTCTTAAGTTGAACAAGAATAGTAATATCACAATATTAAATTGATAAATTTAATAATAATGATGCTAACAAGCATCTTAATCCCTTTTCCACCGAATATTAATCCGATGATATTTTTTATAGTCAAATTCATTATCGATTATAATTTACACATTTGAATTTTATTTATAACAATATTCTAATAATAATAATTATAATAACATAAATATAAAATTAAAAATATAATTTCTAATTGCTAATTTCAAATTAGGCAATTTGATGTATTAGACAATTTATTGGTTGTAAAGAAGCAAGATACTATTTTTCGAAGTTTCAATTATGATAGAAAAATTGTTCTCTTTCTTTTTCTCTCTCTCTCTTTCTCTCTCATTAATATCATATTTCTATTAAATAATAATCGCGTGCATTCCATAATTGCAATAATGATTCATCAATTTCTTTCCAATCTTGATCTAGATAGGCAAGTTTTACAAGAACTCGATTCGTGTTATCGAAAACTAACCAATCATCGACGCTGCGGTAACTTTATCGTCGTTACTCTCGTGCCACGGTTACTCTCCGGAGAGATTACATAAATTATACCAGAATATTATCCCTGTCTATACAACGGATTGATTAATGATAATGTGTTAAAACGACGTTTAAATTAACATCGCACCATTTCTGGGCTTTTACGACATAATATAATAAAAAATTATGAAACGATATTGTAATTTAAGACTGAGAAAACTTAAAACTTACTGAGTAATTGAGAAAAATGTACTTAAATATCAAAAGAATTACATACTATTTTAGAACTTTAGTCTTTGGCAAATTTTAAACATTATTTTTATTCAAATTAATAAAGCACGGCCAATACAGTATGAGGCTGGATCTTAAGGCCTAATAACATTTTTATATAAATTTAATATATTTTTCAGTTCTTAAACAGCACGCCAATTATTATCGAACTTGAAACGTAATTCTAAACTAGAAGCTAGAATAATATCACAAATTAAATTGATTGTCAAATAATATGATGTTACCAACTTTTTAAAACACTGCAAAGAATTTTATTGCGAAAAATATTACCTCAGCCGGAGTTTGAATCTAGAACCTCTCTCTACCTATGCGTCTTTTTCAATTCGATGGTATGTAATAATATTTATGATATCATATATATAATATCACAATAATCAATAAATATTAAGAAAGAATTTTTAGGCAACGTAAATATGTAAACAATAATAAGTTAAATCATTTTTATTTTTATTTTTTGAAGGCATATGCCTATGTATGTGTAATTATTAAAAAATTATATTATTAAAAAATTTTTGACGACTTTAAAAGACTAATTAGAAAAAATGTATGCATAAAGAATTGTACACATTGGTATATCATTATAATATCGTTACTGAATTGTTATGAAAAGATGCAAATCACTAGGCAGTAGCATAATGCCCGTAAGACATGAAAACTGTCGACAATCAATTTTATTAATGCTAGAGGTAACTTGATTCAATCGATACGTAGTTAAGCGTTAATAAAATTACTACTGTAAGCTGCTGTAATCATAAGCCCTACGATAAGCTGCTTGTATCACGCTATTTGCTGTGATCATCGGCAGTCTCGTTAATATTATGGTGCACACAAAATGCTAAACCACAATTTTAATTCAGAAAGAATGATTTAAAAAATGATTTTTTTATTTTAAGATAGCATTGCTAATAGATAGATTGCTATCAGAAAATATCAAAATTTCTATCATAGATGTGTAAATTAAACACGCATGAGTTATCAAGATATAGAGATCGAATGTAGCTAATCATTAAATCGATTAATATCCTATCGGTTAGTATATCGAGTTGTTGTAAGGAGCTGAAGTTGTCTTCAGCTTCTTTTTTCACCAATCGCATCTTCTAACGCATTCGCTACCACTGTTATTATCGCATACTTGGCTACCTTTTCGTTTACAGTAAAATGAGATCATTCATCCAGTTTTATTTATTTTTCATAATGCAATGTAATTCTTCGTCCCATTATTTTACCCTTCTGACTAGCATCGCTACTAATTTGCGGAACAGTAATTATATCTTGTTTTTATGGGAGAAAGAGAAAAACAAATATAATTAAAATGACGTTATGTACATGCTACCATTTTTTTAACAACAGAATCCTTTATTCGACACCGACACCTAATTTTATATAAACACTGTCACATTACAAAAATCTTTGTAAGATGCGCGAGCAAAGCTTCTCTTGCAATAATTATTCCCGTTCCAACCAGACGAGCGCAGCTCGTACTATTC
Source organism: Cephalotes varians (assembly GCA_037157785.1). Lineage (NCBI taxonomy): Eukaryota > Metazoa > Arthropoda > Insecta > Hymenoptera > Formicidae > Cephalotes > Cephalotes varians. Next base: position 4,250,817 of record JANQDE010000002.1, on the reverse strand, counting down.
CTTCGTTACTCTTCATCTTCTTCGCTTCTACCTTTTTGTCTCTTTCCGCAATTTCATTCTCCGAGTCTTTCATGAAAGTATGGCTACGCGAGTTGCCTAACTAAAAGTTCTTTTCACAAATTGCTGGTTATTACGCACGTTACATCCATATAGTTGTTACGTTTATCGATGCGGTTACTTTGTGCCACACCTCATTTATGAAAATCCGTTTAACTTTAAAGTATTCTTGTTCTTTTGGTTTTTTTAATTAACGGTAAATTGATGAATTGTAACATAAATTAAATTTAACGAGAAATATGAAGAAATCTACAATGTTTAAATGATCATCCTAGCGATTACTTCTACAGAGTCAATGAAATTACATTTTAACGTTTATAATATGTATGTTTATATAACATCGCAAGCAAATATAACCTCCAATTAATTTTCGCACTGTCTTCTCTTAATATAATACAAAAAAATATAGTTAGTTGATACTCCAATATGTTCCATTCGAAACACGACGCGGAGAATAGAAGTCTACCTGTAGTCATAGAGGACGACAAGAAAGGTAGAGCACGAAGAAAAGAAAAAAGAGATAAAAGAGGATCAGGTACAATGAAGAAGGACATCTAAACAAGAAGTGAGAAAGAAAGATAAACGACAAACGATTGAGGAAGACAACCATGGAGATGATGGAGAGAGAAAGACTGAGAGGCAAAAGAGTGAAGCACATGTACGAAGAAGAAATGAGGGGGCAGGTGAGGAGACAAGAAGAGGGGATATCAAGAGCGGAGACCTCCCAAGTTGCGGCGAAATGGCGGATCATCGTCGCGTCATCCGTGAGCCGAATACTCTCGTAGCTCGATTATTAAACTGCTTGATACATTGCGTATTCTGCTCGTCGCCGTGTTAAAAAATTACTGAGCCAAGTACCCGAAATTCCTACTTACAGCACAAACGGGTTTTATACTGCTGTACATTCCTTTTGATCACCGACCGCAAGCTTCGTAGATTTCGTAAATGACCGGATTTTAAAATTTAGTGCATTATAAATTTTTTTCTGTAAAATGTGTACATTTTATATTGCTATTTTTATGTATATAATATTATAGTCTATGCCATTAAACTACAGTATATTATTATAATATATTAACATTTAAAAAACTATAATTATTATAACATTTACAAGATATGAAATAATTTTTAGTAGATATACTTAAGAAATAAATGCTAATATAAATAATATAATTATCAAAAAGATATTTAAAGTGCTCGCTTTCGAATTTGACGCACATATAATTTTCTTTTATAGCGATAGTAATGATGAAATTGACATAACTATATATATAATTTGTGGATTATAAATTTCAGCTTTTAGCGTTATAAAAATTTATAACGCGATAATGGTTCTCTGAATGTACCCTAAAAATATCCCTTAATGAAGTTGTAAGCAATACCATTCTTTCTTACATTTCATCGTTATTAAATCGCAAACGAAGCTGGATACAAGTGGCCGACAGATGATATTGAACCAACAGATATTAATTTTGGGGATGTACGAAATATTTCCAGACTGGGGGATTCTGATCCCCAGGCGTGTAAGGGAAAGATAAGGCACGGTGTGCCTAGCTCATAATCAATGGCTGTCAAGCAAAGTTATAACATGGATGACAAATAAATTTTCCTGAACTTATGTCTGGATAATGTTTTTCGTACAATCATGCATCACTATAGGGGATTAACACACTGCAAAATATTTATTCGACATTAAAAATACGATAGCACATAAGAAACTTATTACATTTATTTAAAAATAAAAGATATATTTAAAATATTAATATATTTCTATTAACATAGAAAATCGAAAACTGAATATGAGAAAAAATTAAATCAACAGACAATCAATAGATAATGTAATATAATGCAAAAGACTTAACTTTGCATTATATATAATCAAATAGTATTTGATTTAAAAAATATACCGAAGAATAAAGAAAACGTTAGTGCTATAAGGAATATTCTCTGCATATGATGCAGATATACAATTCTGACTGTCACAATCAATATTTTATGAGTTTTCCGAGTAAATTGGTAATTGTAATTCGATGGAAAACTGATCAAGGAAATTGTTACTGTGGACGCTATTGACACGTGGAACAACCGTAATATGATACGTAGTACCACGTGCGTCTCTAAGGATGCAGCCATAACGATTGGGGAACTAAAACTCCCCATAGGCTACGTTTCTGGAATGTCAATGCCTCCATCTAATGCGTCCATCTGCCACGTATATTAAACAATATGGAAAAAGAAAATAATGTCAGCCATTTTCTTTTTAAATCGCGTTATTCGTATTTCAAAAATTTAACAGCTTAAATCTTATTAGTTAAATACTTTTTTTGAAAACATTTCTAAAAAGTTTAATATAAAAAATTATAAATCTTTTAATTCAATATGTCGCATCTGTGATTTTTTAATTAAACTTTCGTCCTCCTCACAACTGAGATATAGATTTTATGAATGCAATTATTATGAACAAAATTCGAAAATCCCTACAGATGTTCTGGCAGAATGGCGTCATCATACACCATATGCTGCCCATTTTGGTGATATTCGTCGTCTGCTATGGTAACCAGGCGGCGAATAAATCTTGTACCCTCTCAAAGGGGCGGTCTGATCGGAAAATGATCGGAAAAAGATCAAAACTTCGAATGGCAAAGAAATTATGGTTCTATTTTACAAATTAAAAAAAATCGTGGCTTACTTTCTCAGTAATTACAATACAATTAAAAATTAATTGAGGAACAAATATATATAATTAATGTTTATATAATAATTATGTTAAAAACTCAGTAATTACAAAATTAAAATATATCTTCTGTAATTATATGAGCTTTATAACATTATGCAAACTAGTATTATATTATATCTAATTTCTGTTTGAGTATTTTGATACACATAGATATTTTAATATACACATTTTGATAAAAACAACGTTCTTCCAACTTCTTATGAATAAGCAATAAGTACTTTCCTTTTTCGCTCTCATCTTTTATTCTTAAATGTTATTCCTGTCGTGACCGAGCATTCTATTCCCAAGCGTTATTCCCGACTTGGATTGCCTCTACCCTCGCGGCATATCTAGATACACTTGCCAGTCAATATTAATGTCTTTATTAACGATGGTATATTTCTTTCTCGGCTTTGCGCATTGCGTGGCAGGATACGAGGAGAAAATGCAAAATAGAAGTCATTACTATATGTGATGCAAGATAACAATTGAGTAATGTTATGTCTAAAAGAACAACCGTATTATGTGCGCGCGTGTATACTCTGCTTCTGATAGAATCGGTTAATTAAGTAGCTATGTTATACACCGTATATTACATCATACACCGCGTCATGGTCGTTGACATATATATATGTATGTGGCATGATACAGATTACTGTCATTTTAATGTGCAAATGCTAGCTTATCCCTTCATGTTATTCTGTAAATTAAATTTATCATAATTTAAACGTTACTGTTCGCAAGTTGTTCCGCTGTCGGTCTTTTACTTAATTCCGCTTGTGTTTCTCAACCTTAAAGAATTAAATTACATGTTCGAGAGCTGTGAAAACAGTACAATAAGAACGCGGCATATAAATACGCGGACGCGCCATGTATGATCATATTGCGCCCATTAACATGGCGAAAAGTTGCTGCCCGGAAAGCAAGGTAGCAGCAACCACGAAGCCTTTAAGCCATGGCGCACGGAAGTTTCCCCACTGATCCTCGGTGCTAGGCGAGTTTAAGCCCTAGGATTCTGGAGTTACTGCCATCAAGGCACACCATGCACCACTGCCTATAGGTATAAGTATAGCTTCTAGTGTGGGAGCACGGAGTGTACTTGTAGCCCGAGCGTCTAGCGTTTCATTCGACCTCTTTTTCTCTCTCGTTGCCTCCGCTTTCACCCATCCCCTGTTGCGAACCCCTTCTACAACTGTTCCCTCCTGCACTGATGCTCCCCCTACGATTCTTCTTCTTTCTCTGTCTCTTTGTCGCGCTCTAACTTCGTCTATCTCCCTTTCAGAGTGCGCTTCCATTGCTGAGTCGTGCAACCACGATCTAGTGCATCCCTATCGCGAGAACGATCGTTCTCCGAACCACGGTAGCTGATATTTATGGCTTTTGCGGCGCGATGTTGAAGTAGTTAAATTGCTGATATTAAATGAGAAACCCACGAGAAATTGTTCGCCCAGGATAACGCACCCACAAGGATTTGCGGGATTTCGGATGAGCATCTCGATATTCGATAAATATATAATGCTATTCTATTGAATTATGTTAATGCCAAATGTTGATATTTCCTAAATTTTAGTATTAAGAAAGCTATTTCGATTACGAAACTAGAGTTGTATAATATAAACAAATAAAATTAAAAACGAAACTAAAAATGTCTTATATATTTAATTACAGTAGAATCTCGTAAATTTGTTTTCTCTAATGTTTGCATTACTTTACATGTACTTTACAAACACTAATGCTGTATCCCTTTCATAATAGATAGTTCCGCTAGGTGATAAATGCACATGTACATATACATAGTCTGATAGCTTAGTGTCTACAACTACATAGCGATTGGCAAACTCATGCTGTGATGGGGATAATTTAATAATTTTGATATTTCGCTCTGTAAAATCAAAATTAGAGAGACTCCATTGTATATCATTTTATTTTTTCTATAATTTATCATCAATTTGATAAATATATTGTATAAATAATAATATTAATAATAATTATTATTATTAAATCCAACTTTTCATAATTTTATAAAGAATCTTTTTTCAGTAAAAAAATATACTAGTATATTATTATATAAAATTAGAATTTTTTCCTTGTCCAGAGGCAAGAGATCAAACCCGAAAATGGGATACCATTATAGTGATCAAATGGAGTCGGCCCAATTACATAAGATCTCATTAGAGTTTTATAAGTGTCGTTCTCTTCGTGAACGCATCCCAAGATTTTCGACTTAAGGCGATTTGTAATCACAATGAGAATAAACAAGTTATTTAAATATTCAGAACATTAAAATTACTTAACAGAAGATCAAGAACGCAGTTGTGCATTTTAATCAAACATCATGTTTAATCAAATATAGTAAATTGCAAAAAATAATCAAAGTAATTTTTCATAACATATGCGATGTTGATATAGTGAATTGATAAATAAAAAAAAAAAAGTTCCTTCTTTGATCTTTAAGAGAAAAATTATATGTGGAAGAAGAGTAAGCGAAACAAAAAATCAGTTAAGAGAACTACGTTGGTGTCGCGATGTCTAGGTTGGATCCGAGATCGAAGTTTTTTCTCTCTCTCTTTCTTCTTCCTCATTGCCTCTATTGCTAAGAAAAAGAAGAGACAAGAAACCGACCGTACGTCGTGAGCGAATTCCCGGCAGAAGCAGCCCCCTCTAAGCTTCATGCAAGGCAAATCAACTTCCAGAAAGAAAGACGATACTCCTGGATTGTGCCAGTAAAGCCTTTTACTTATATTTAAATTCGCGCATGGAGTGAGTAAACGTGTTTTACCGAAGCGTCTAGAAAACGCTCAGTGTAACTGTACATATATGCGCGCGTATATAAATTTTAAAACGTGCTTTTTCTTGATCAAAATAACTGTCTAATTCTCGGCCAGTTTATAGCACACTCAAAGAAATTGAACCTAGAGAATTAATCATCAGACATTATAAGATTGGCTAAATCAACTTATGTAAGCCTGAGAGAGAGAAGGATTAGTAATACAATATATATCCGACACGCTTTAAACAATGAGCGCGGTCGCTCAATCGAAATGGAATCGGGATACACTTAAACGAATTGCGTTCAGTAGATAAATCAGTGGAAACCATAGGATTGATTTGCATACCCGATGGAATATTACAGTACAGCGCTTCCGTCTCTGCGGTGAAGGGGTGAATGAAAGCGGAGGAGGAGGTCTAAAGTCAGGGATGAGCATTCTCGAGATTGGCTATATTTCACAGTAACCAAAATACAGGCATTGATTGAATGTATGTGACGGAGTGCTATAGGAGCGAAGGGAGTTTTATTGTATGCGATTCATACGTACACCTAACAATGAGAGCCATTCTCGATTTCATTCGCGACATTCCCGCAGTCGCGTAAATAAAAAAGGTTAATTTAGGAGATTAACGATTTAATACAATATTCTATAACAATAAAAAGGTTAATTAATAAATTATAAGAATCGTTCACAACATGTCCGAAAGCCGCGCCATGACTCGTTCAAATTTCAAGATGTCTCATTATTATTCTTATTATGATAGTCCTAAGGACGATCTCTTGCTTCGTGTTGATCACATTATATCAATCGAACGAATACAAATATTATAGCGACATAGAAATAAGAACGTAACATTATGTAATCTGTCAAAAAAAGATTGAAGATATTAAAGTTAATCAAAAAATTTTGCGCGTATTTTTATATAACAATATATAATTACAATTTGTAAATTACATGCGACAACGTATAAATTTATTATACGCATAAAAAATGTTGGTGAACATTAATATTGAATAAAATTAAGAGAAGAAAGATTAATGCAAAGGGGAATCAGAATACTCTAGAGCAAACCCGTAAAACGTGAAGCAATAAACTAACTTGGAATCTAATGGACTAAATGTCTGAGAGATCGATGCTATTAGATGCTTATTGGATTACCTATGGTCCGGCGTACGTGTTCTTCGACAAGAAACATCCAAGATACTAATCCAATTATAACAGTTATCGCAAAGATGTCACCTAATATTAATCATTGCATAAGGATTACACCAAGTATATCTAGAAAACTATTTTAAATATGATATAAATATAATATAATATAAAGTATCAGCAATTTTAAAGTAAGATATTATTTAAAATAGAAAAATATATAACGCATTGTCAGTTACTATAATATTTAATGATATTTCTTTATAAATGATTTTATTAGAAATATGATATAAATATACAATGAAATTAAGTTTTTTGTTTTTTAAATTAAAAATAAATTAATTCTCTCTCTAAACTTAACAAATAAATTCATAAGCTATATTTTAAATATTAAAGGATAAACCGAGCGATAGTGTGATGATCCCAAGAAATATACAGAAATAAAAGTCACGAATGCGGAAAGTGCTTGCATTCGCACGGTTGCTCATAAATACAATTCTTTTGTAGTCTACTTTTTTGTTTCTCTTTTTTAGAAGTAGTTTGAAATCGCGTGACAATATGTATCGGAAATACGAGTGAAAGTTATGAAACAAGGAATACAAAGAAACTTTAAAGTTTCTCGAATCCTAAAGAGAAAGATTGAGGAAAGAAAAAAACAGTGAGAAAGTTGAATATGCAATGATAAAAAAGCAAAGAAACGAATAAATACCATTAAATTGCATCTTTATATTTGAAAATATGGAATTTCCAAAGAACAATTAAACAACTGTGCGTAAACAGTTTTACAGTACAGCAAAAATTATTTTCCAAGATTTTTTTAACTATACATAAAAAATTAACAAAAATAAATAATTAACAAAAATAAAAAATTAATTTTTATAAAAGAAAAATAACAAATATTTGAAAGCATTTTGGTAGTACCGTAACTGCATTTTCAAATCTTAAAATGTCTTGTAATAATCTTTTGTCTAGAATTGTGAGAGAGAATCATACATATAAAAGATATATTATTTCAAATATAAATACATTTTATACATCTATATTAATTCAAATAATTTCAACTTTTACTAATTTTCTCTTACTCTCAGGAAAGTAATTTACAAGTTTCTTAAAAAAGTAACTGTTTTACAATTATTATGTTTTTTATTAATATTCCATCAATTTTTCCCATTTAGTTACCAATGCACAATAACAGATAAAAGACCAATTAGTATGAACGGTCGAGTGAAAAGGATGGACTTTTAAGATCCTATTGACTCTTGGGTATAGTCCAAGTATAGTAGACGGCATATATCATAGAGCATGAAGAGAGGCTCAAGAACAGAAGACCAGTCCTTTAGCCTCGGGATTTCATTATATAGTACCATGGCGCCATTATTCACGCATCTCCATTCGCGTGGGCTACTGTCAGATATGGTGAATTACGAGAATGCTACGACATGCAAAACTGTTAACAATCGTTAATTGTGAAAACTTTCATAAAGTTCAAAATAGAAGGAACGCAATTCACAGTCATATTTGATAGCATTTATGCAAAGTCATTAATCATGAATGGATACACTGATCATTGAATGCTTATATCACATATTGACGCGTTGAATTGTGATATAACACCGTAATTTTTTCAAACGCGCTTTATAAGGGAAGATCTATAAAAGCGACATAAATCCTTACATAATAAATAAATATAATGCATTTGATAATAATAACGAAAAAAATAAACATTAGCAGTAATAAAAATATAATAATGTACAAACTAAACATATTCAGTAGACAATGCTTTTCTTACAAAAGAACGAAATTCGATAAATAATCGAAGTAGAAGCCGGCTGCTTCCAAAAGAGCCGGACAGGCAGCAACCTCCGACGAAACCCAATTAAGAAATGTTTTGTCCAAGCAGCGAATAGGTAGTGGGCATCGGGACAAGAAGGAGAAGAGCGCGACGCGAGCCGAATAAGAGCACGAGAAGGATTGAAGAAGGCCATGGCCGATCGAATATCCCAGCGTGAGTCCAAGGGGAATCGAATCCTCGATCGAGAATTCGAAGCATATATACTTGCTGTATAAACTGGGGGGTTTCGCATAGGCGGCAAAACGGCAGCTGTTTGAGCCCAGCAAATTAGTAGCCGGCGCGTGATTGGTCTGTTGCCGCCCCGTCTATATTGCAATACCATCGTCGCCACACTGCTATACCGCCACGATTGTGAAGGCAAGGCAAACGCTCGGTAATACCTCCTGTACGTGTGCGTTCACCTTTATCCCCTTTTCGTCTTTTCCTCTAACCCTCTCCGTCGCGCCTCTTAGCACCTCGAAACCCTTCCGCGGCAATTTAGTCGCGATATCTTTATGTCGGGATTTACGAGCAGATAATCATCGGAGGGATGTTCCGGCATTTTTCGGTCAAATTATTATTATTTATATTGCATTGCCCCGCGGACAGAGATCTAATGTCTCGATAGACATTAATTAACTCGGGATCGGCGGCCGATATGCCGGCGAAAATGACTCTATTACTTCGGCACTTGTTCAAATTTTGGTGTTTGCCAAAGACGACAATCTAGGCACGATTCAATACTCGGAATAATCACCGAATACATCGAGTTTATTTGCATTTAAAGCTTAAATATTCAAATTTTGTAGTACATCAAGAATGTAAAAAAAACATCATCTAACTAAAATCTAATTCAAATTGATTATAGTTAACGAAAACAATTAATTCAATTAATATGAATAAAAGTAACTCCCTCAATACAAATTTTGTGTAAAATATGATCACAATGCAATTTATCATAAACTTTATAGCGTACTTTCTTGTAAAACTGCTTTATCTCCAAAGATATACTTTGAATCGTTAATATATCCCGGCCGCGTCTGAGCTGCATATTACAGAAAAGCAAAAGATTATTCGGTGTTGCATAGAATTAAATTACTGGGATGCTTTATGGTTCCCTACTGTCCCAACTATCTCTCCTCGTTTTGCCCCGGGTATATCTATCTTCCTTCTCTTATCCCTGTATCCTTCGGCTTTAACTTTGTGTATGTGTTTCTTTCTCCCTTCCCACCTGCCCGTTATCCCTTTACCATGGTACGCGATACTTCCCGGAATTGAGTGAAAATAAAACTCTAAAGAGAGTATAGCACGGAGAGAAAGAGAGATAAAGAGGAAGAGGAGAATTGTAAAGGGAATGAGGACGAAGGGAACGATCGTCACGGAACTCATGCAGCGTGAGTCGACCTAAGGCACGATCGCTATTGCTGCTGATGCTGCCGTTGCTGGTGCATTGCGAGAAGCGGCGGAGTGGTATCTACCTATCTTGATGCGATACAAGCAGCCACCTTCTACGCGATATAATCCCATTGCCGATGGGATCTGACATGTTGCACTGTTCAACGAAATCGTGCTAAGATAGAGGCAACCGTAAATCCTCACTAGCTACCGTAGTCCTAACACCAACAAGTTAGGTATCTTTGCCCTTATAAAGTCTAGACTACTGTCTTGATTCGCATTACGCGGTGTTTCTTTCGATGAACTACATTGAGAGAGACATTTATTCGATCATGTCAAGATTGATTTGATTCAAAGAAAATTTCACAATTAAAACAATATTTTGTATTTTTACGTAACAAATATGAAAAAATGTATTTACTATTATTTTCATGTTTTGTAAGTATTAAGTTAAGTATTAATTAATATTCAAGATAGATTAATTGGGCCAATGAGAGCATAAACCAATGTGGTAATTAGTGCGTAAATCTCATTTAATATATTTGAGAGAATTATATGAAATTGCTTCCTCGGACGTTTCGGCTTATTTTTAAGCCAGCGTATTATAAAATCTTCAGCGTATTATAAAATCTTCAAATCGCAATGCAAAAAACGAATTTAGATGTAGATATATGGACCAACATCTCTGACACACCGCGAGCGAATCCACAGTGCAAATTGTGTTCCTCTTCATATCAATTGAATTTGATATAACTACGTTGAGTCAGAAATATTGTTACATTAAATAAAAATTATAAGCGCCGTTATCAAAAATCGATAATATTTATCGATAAAAAATCGACATATGTGTCGTCTAGTTGGAGATACTTATAAATCTAATGTATAGAGTTAATATATAGAGAGTCCAAAAACATTATTGCCATTAAAATATTTTTTAACTTTCATTATTAAGTATTAATTATTTTTAAAAATATTTTAAAAATAATTTAATCATCAGATTTTTTATGAATGGTAATAAAATCAGATTATATATTTTTCGTAGCATATATCTTATTTCTTCTATTTCATAATAAAAATATAGAAACGTTAGTTTTAGTATTTACTTACTCAAGATGTGACTGTATATTGGTTTGATTGTGCGAATAAGTCTAATGCTTACCTGCAACAAAAAAATCTTTGATAAGAAATGTGTAAAAATGTTCATATATTAGATAAAAAATATAATCTGTATTAATTAAAAAATTCAATAAATAATAAAAATACGTAAAAGATAAGATATCCAGAAATGTTTTAACATTAAATGTTCATTAGTTAATCTTTTAATCTACTTATTTAAGTGATCGTTAAGATTAATGAGACGTGTATAGAGCAGAATAAATTATCCATTCTGATCATAGATATACTCGTTACGCATACAGCACATAGCTTCATCGCAGAAGCTTCACAGACACACAGGTTACGCATCGTTAACAACAAAGAAATAAAAGATGAAAATCGCACAAACCATTACAGATTATGATTTCTATTTGTGATTATCAATTAGTATTATGTGTTTGCGTTTAAAATAAAATTGTATCGAATACATATTTTCTTGAAAATATAATAATAATTATTATATTACATACAAAACAAATGTATAGAAATTACTTTTTAGAATAAGTTTTACGTTTTAATTATCGTTTTTTTTCCATACACATATCATGATGCAACTATTGCTGTGTCATTAAAAATGAATGATATTGGTGAAATTGATCATTTCAGTCTCAAGAAAACTCATTTCAGGTTGATCGGTATCGAGCAATTTCGGGGAGGGAACTCTGGATCGCGGAGGTTAACGTTGCGCAGTGGAAGGGAGAAGGAGTAGAATACGGCCTAAAACCTGGTATTCTGGTTCCTTGCTGGAAAAAGTGGTAGGTTGGGCCTGTTTGGTCGCCATCTCCGCCGGCGCGGCGGATCACATCACGTACCGAGGCTTCCAATGGCGGGCCCGGTATAACGAACTGTCAGCGTGCCGGCGAGAAAAAGTTGGACGATACTTCTCGCGTACCATCGTACCGCCAATTCTAGCTCACGGGAACGAAGGGCCAGAAGAAAAGCGGAGAACAAATAGAATGAAGAGGAGCGAGAGCGCATACGATGGTAAGTGAAGGCAAGAGCAAAAGAGTAAAAGTAGAGATCAGACCCTCATTGGAGCGGCTTTCAGCTTTCGTTCCTGGCTGCATTCACCTAAGGGGAGGCCCCAAGCTGGGCTAATGGGACGCAATTAAATGATTCGTATCAAAGAGGACCGCCGATCGCGCTCACGGGAATGTCGCGAACTAGATGGCGACGGGAGCATGCTTGAGGATCCAGATGATTCGCTCCCGTTTAGAAAAATCTCGGCCACGTCCAATTCCATCTCATTAGTGAAGATGGGCGCTGATTCTTGTCTCTCTTGTAGTCTTAGCGCAAGAAAAGGAAGCCTTCGGAAGCTTGTCCATGTATGGAACCGGTCTCCCTTCTGTCTCCCTATCTATACACCTCTATATATTCTACGGTAATATACCGGGTGTTGCCTATATACCTTGTATTTCTTTTCGCAACACGGATAGCTGTGAAAATCTAACATTCTTGTACGTAGACTACACTATAAACAGAATACGAAGTAAAGGAAGAGATTGAACTAAGCCGCCAAGCCCCGCGTTAAGATTCCAGAATAACGCTACATTTTCTATTCACCTCTGCTACTCGGAAGTGTAAATCTCTATCTCTTGCTACTAATTTAATTATATAGCTTTTAACTTCATGGTTCAGCTTTCATTTCGATTCCTTGAAGAAATAAATATCGCAACGAATCCTTAATATTTTTATTTTCAAAGTAATTGTTCAATAAAAACGATTCAAACGCTATTCACAATTTTTGCTTGATATTTATCATGAAATAAACATACAATATTAACGATAAAAAAATATTCAAGTCTATTCTTTAAACAAGACACCCCATATATCTGGCCACGCTTATATTCCGTATGCGCATACCTATACATATTGTAGCCCATACCTGCATGCACATGCATGCGCTGCAAAACAAAGCGAGCTCGTTAAGAGGTGCATTGCAACGACTCTTTACTCTCCGGTACATCCTACTGCCGGATCGATCTGCAGTTCCGATTTGCTCAACTTAAGTTGGGTTTGCCTGTTCGAATGTTTTTTTCAAATGAGTACAAAATTACATTTAAAAAAAATTATGTTTTACTTCCGTTTATATATATATATATATATATATATATATATATATAATTATATAAATTATTTATGAAAAATTATTGCCTTAAATTTCTAATCATTTGAGATAGCTTTTCTTTTTTCTTTTTCGTTGTAAAATTGCATACTGCAAAATGGATTACATAGAGCAATATTTTTAATCAATAAAGAATATAAAATATACATTTTCTAAATAAAGAAAAGATGTTCTCTTTTTATATTATTTATAGATATGTTTAGATTGCATATTTCTCCAAATAAAAATAAAAAAATATGTTTATATATGTACACACATACACGCGCGCGCGAACACACACACACACACACACACACACACACACAGAGTAATGTCAATTCATAAAATAAAAGTAAATAATAAATATTTGTTTAGATTTTCTAAGTAAAAGTACAGAACCTATAAAAATTAATTTTTAAGCCAATTATATGTCTAATCACACGAATCTACTTTTAATAGATAAAGAAATAATATATATACTTTTTATTAAATAAAATATTTACTTTTGTATAATAAGGTAACAATTAGAGAGGATCCATTATTTTTTAATAGACAAAATAAATTAAATTTTTAAAATGTTCTGGGATGAGACGCAGAAAATATTGAAGAACGAGAGACCGGTAGTTTTAAGGTTGCGATAAAATCCGAACGTTGAAATATTGCCTTATTAATGCCGACTACTTTATTAATGTCAAGTGTTCACGCGTGCACAGTTGATCAAGGTGGTAATCAGTATCCCCCAATAAAATTATTTTCGCTCCACGAAACGTTGGCAGAGACCGCTTTACTTGTCGATAAAGAGCGGATTCTTCATAAGCCCAGCTAACCACATAACTTTCGTGCTGGCAGACAAGTAGAATAAAAGAAAATATAGGAGGTGATCGGCCTTTCCTCGAGGTGGAGTCATGCGAGCGTGCTTGTAGACCTGGTTGTGAAGAAAAAGAGAAGAAGGGCAGCAGAGAAAGAGAAAAGGATCAAACGAGCGTAAGGTAAAGAGTATATAAGAAAGAGAAGGAACGGAGTGAGAAAGAAAACAGAAAGAGAAAGAGAGAAAGGGAACCAACCGGGCAGACATAGCTCTCGAGTTTGCACGACGAGTTTATGCGATTTTTACACTCGATCTGATTTTTTGGCGGCGCCCCTCGCTCTCGTAAGACAGATATATGTCCCATGGCTATACAAGAGCCGCGCGTATAAAGACATCGAAGCGAAGCCAACGAGAATTTCTCATCCCATCCCCTTCGCGTTTCTCTTCTCCCCTTGTCAGCCTCCTCTTTCTGGATTCTCGTTGCCCCATCCCGTTTGCCACCATACTTGGTATACTCTTCTTTTCTACCAACCGCTTCCTTTCACCTCCTCCTTTTTCACCTCCTTCTACTTAGGCCCAAGATGGGATACAAGACGACGAAAAATCGAAGGGCCTCGCCCATAACCGGTTCAGTCTTTCTCTCGTCATCGTGCTTTCCGACTCCCTTACGACTAACCGCTAGTCTAACAACATGCTGACCTGCTCCATATAGACTATAGACTTAATCTACTTCTCGGTCAATTGCATGTATCATTCCACATTTACCAAAATATTAGTAATAACGCACGCAAGAAATAAAAATCAGTTACTTTATCATGTCTATTCAATTAACAAATATTCTAAATCTTAGAAGAAATTGTAATCTATATTAAATTGCGATCAATAATGTATATGTAGTTGTATTGATATTGCTATTAATTTAGCTTTATCTATAATCTGTTCAATCATCAATTGAAATTAAATTAGTTTATATGTATTAGTTTATATTTCATATTAAAATAGTCTGTAGAACCGTATTTGAGTATGACATATTTTAATACACTTTTGCTAATTCATAACATTTTAAATCTTAATAAGCTTATGATCAACGAAAAAACGTAGAAAAAAGTAGAATTGTTAATATTAAATGAATCAAGAACTATAGGTAGGATGCACACAAGTATGCAAGTAAGTACAACGCGTATGAACCAACCTTTCTGTATACATAACCAATGACATGTAAGAGTGCAAAAGCGAGACCAAAGTTAAAAAGAAAAAGCGCATAGAACAGCGTCCACTCATCACGCGGCGTGTAGCCGCTTTTACACAAGTGACCATGCAGCTTGGCGGTGAGAGCGAACGAACGCTTTTACAACTCAATGCTACATACTAAAGACTTCTCGCAACTGTCTTTCTCTCTTCTTTCTTCGTGTCATGTACTTTGTTCTAACTTAACAAGATCACTTACATAAATATACGAGCAGATATAGCAACATCTTTTCCCTTTCTACTTTGTTGTTCGAAAGACATAATTATGAATATAAAATAAGATATACAATTCGATTAAAATGAGGATCGTATAAACCATATCACATCGAAGAATAAATAATTTCGATCAGAAAGGTAAGTTAAAAAAATTCAATTTGCTCGGAAGCCCAAGAAAATAGAAGGAAAAATCAATAGCCGGAACAACATTATCTTGATAGGCTCTTTAAATAGATTTCAAGGTATCCCGACATCAATCCTAAAAGGAAAAGATCGGAAACTCTTATCTCTCTGCATCCCTCGCGTATCTCTTATCCATTATATGTTTATCTTGCTTTATCGATTCTTCCTCACCCGCTTAACGGGTTCCAGATGAGTTTATATGTATAAGGCAACACGTTGCGATAATAAATATTGTGCGAACAGACCTAACTTTTAATTAAATAGAGATTTATATTTATCGAATAATACGCACGAATATCATTGTAAAAAAATTACTTAATTTCAAACAAAATTTGAAATTAGTTCTCAAATTTTTTTAATTTATGAATTCTTAAATTTCTGAATTCTTAGGTTTCAATAAGAACATTTAATAAAGACAGCAAAACAGATTTTGCGTAAGAATGTAATATGATCACGAAACGTCGATGTTAAATTATTTTTATAATTAATTTTGAATCGATTTTTTAAGAAAATGTCAAAATATAAGTAATTTTTAAGTTGCGATTAGAAATAAAGATGCTTTTGCGTGCGCTAAGCTTTAGAATTACTGCATCTGTATATTGGATAACGAGGTAAGATAATTCCGTTATTTATGCAAAAACATGCAAATTTTTATTGCTGAAATAGATTTTATTCCGTTTCAATTATTTTTTTGCATTTATTTTAAGAATCTCTTAGTTAATCATGATGTTTTTTCTTAGCACAACTTAAATCCAATTTAGATAAATAAATATAGCCGTGAATGAAAAAGTCACGCTAATTACAAACATGATATATTTGTTACAATAATTAAACGACATAATTAAAAATTTGTCATTTCTTAGTTACTATCAAAAAGAATAAAGACATAAAGAAAAAAACATTGTAAAAAAATACACTTTTATTCCTCTACGATCAATTATCATATCAAAATTAATTACATCTCAAAATTAATATTACAAAATTTTAATAATTTAAAACATTTTCTGGAAAACTTTGTTTTTTTTAGTCATTGTAGCAATTTATCAGAGTCGATAAAGTGTGTATTCAACCCTTTGAGTGTTATGGGCGCATATATGCGTTTATCAATCTTTTCGATCTCCTACGTAATTATCAGTGTATGAAATGAATACATGTGCGTTCTTTAGCAACAACATATCACTTTTTTAAAAAATCAATAAGGATTAGAAATATATTATATTAAGATACTGAATGATCAATTATAGAAAAAGCAACTATTGTGCCTTATATAATCAATTAACAAAGTTCACACTAGCGAAAAAGTATTCCGTCCCCAGCGATCGCAACCGCGCCGTCTACAGGGCGCTTCGGCTAGGAGCATTCGGCATTCAAAAATGAAGGTGTATCGCATATATGAATATCGAAATTAATTATTTATAAATAAGACGAAAGTTGAGAGACGCGCCAAAATTATCCACTATGTAACTGTTTTACATGTACATCGTAAACAAAATCTGTGTGTTTAATATAAACAAAATCTATTTTTAAACTGATATATCGTTCTTAGAAAACCAACGCATTCTCGCGAATCGTCATAAAATATCTCGAACATGTCTACACCGTGTTACTCCGATTTGTATTGATTATGCATAAAGTCGTCGTAAAATAAAAAATAAAAAGTGCATTTAAATCGTCACGTTACACATTTTAATTCTAATCTCGATTAATTAGAATTACGAGACTTGATTCGCTTAGTTCGCGTTAAGCCTACCAATACGTTCAGGGGAGAACGATTTAATTGCTTAAGCAAGTCCTGTGTTTACCTCGATTCTGCATGTCCAAATAAAACGGGTTTTCATTTACATTAAAAAATTTAAGAAAGCGCGACGATAACTACGCAATTAAAATGCTGGAGCACGTACACAAATTGTAGACATAATCCGCGGAAGAAAAAGTTAATGGTTGTTACTATATGAGATTACGTATGAAATGCAAATTGCGGCATTATAATTTTTGCCACGAGTACATCTGCTAAGCTTTTGCGCGCTCGCACAATACCTAATGCATAATGAAACCGCTTAAAATAATTTCAATTGCTCCATATCGTACCACGAAAATGTTGAATTACGACATACAATAACTTTTTCCTGCACTAAATCAAACTCAGGAAAGCTAAATATTTCATGCTGTTAATTGAGCGATTTATTTGACTTTGATCTAATTAAGTTTCGTCAGCAATATATCTTCTGTTTCGCACTAATTGGAGACACTCGCTTCACCGCACGCACGGATACACACACGATCGCGCGGATACGTATGTGAACTCTCTAATAAGATGGCTACAGCTGTTGCGCGTCTCGTGCTTCAACCGGAAGTTCGCACGATCAATCGATGATTTACATACCACTGTCGGTGTTCGATCGGTGACATTGCGAGCGAGCCGGTGGTCGTTTGAAATCACCGTGGGAAATAGTGAGAAAATTAACACAGTTGAAGCCGCGAGAGACAAGCCTCGTACAGCGACCCGACGGCCATATTGGACGGCCCTCGCCACTCCCCGTCGCCGTAGCTGTCGCCGGTGACCGCTCGAGCAACCGCGCTGCCGCCTATCGGCGGTCCATAGTTTCCATCGCATCGACCAAGCTCCATCACGGATGCAGCCACAACACTCCCATCCCGTGACACTCTCTCGTGGACTGGACGAGTCGCCATATTGGCATGGTGCGACATGCGCAGATTGGGCGATTGGTCCGGGCTAAACGTCCGACGGATTATGCTTACGTCACGTGTCAATCACTTTGATTCGATCTTATAACATCTTGTACAAAAGAATGTCGATAGTGTTCTTGTAATACGGTGTGCACGGAAAGGTATTTTTATAAAACATTTGTCTGGACATTATCGCGTCGTTAAAGCCGTGACGTGATGAGAACAAAACGGAGAGAGAGACCTGAGAGTGTGCGTGACTCCGAAAGTGTTGTGCCTGCACAGTGATTTTCTTGATAAATTCCTGGTAATAATTTCCTTGCACGCGACTTTCAGCCTTAAACTACATGTGAAATCTCTTGCACTCGCTCTGGTATCAACCAGAGTTATTTCTGATATGTGTATCTGTCTCTGTAAATGGCTCCTACACGTGTGATATTACGCCTGCGCTGTTGAGGCGCACACGCATATAATAGGGAGGATACGTGTAACTTGGTAATCTCTGATAAAATTTCGTATTGCAAGCAGTAACAATTACTTTCATATCTGCAGATCAGTTGCAAGATTATTCAGGCTGAAAAGGATTTCCAAAGAGTAAAAATAAATAAATCTCGTTAATGTATTAGCGTAACTTCTCTGAAAAAGAGATTAGATTTTAAAAATTACTAAATTTGATAAGGATATTTAATAATGTTTTTAACATATACGTAATATGTAATACTTCATATATAATTTATATGTAATACATATACATATATGTAATACTTCAATATAATTTAATATTAGCACTGATATATGTACCCAGACAGCATCAAATATCATACGAATATTTTATACTCATACGCAATATAACTGTGATCATACCGAATATACATAAAACATTCATGTAACATCTCAATAAAATATCATTCTCGTATATCCTCAGAATGAACAAAGAATATAGTGAATTTCGTAACTGCTATTCTCAATGTAGAGATCATGTCTAATATACTCAAAACATCTCTAAAAGTATTTTGTGATATATCTTCTGTATATCTATCGTATATTTCCAAAATATCCTTATAATATCGAAACCGAACTATAAGTCTGTTGTTTTCAATTAAACTCTTTGGATTAGTTCATCTTTCTGCTTTTTCTTCACGTTGAAGAATTTAGTTAATAAACATAATAAAAACAAATAATATAAACATAAAAACACGTAAAAACATAATAAAACATAAAGGTAAATTGTGCAAGTTTAGCTAAAAAAACAGATCTAGATATCAATGCCATTTATTCTACTTCCGATTTCCGATTATCTTTCCTTTCTCAGGCGGACTTGAGCGTTACTAGACATTACTCACAACATTTTCGTAACATAGCCGAAAATACTATAAAATAAAAATATTCATAAATTATACAGTGTTATATAAAATTATAAAAATCTGACCTAACCTAACCTAATGAGTATATATGTACATGCGCGCGAAGCTGTATATGCATGTGTATACATATACTGTGACATACTACAGATATAAATCAGATATCAATGCGAATATATTGAAGACATCTTGTAAATCTATTTGGAAATATACTAAGGATATACTTGAAACAAACTAATTGCCTACCGTGGATATATTCGGCATATCTTTATAAACTTTCAGCGAAGGTCTACGGGATAGAGCAACGCGGACATAGTGCATTATCAGTATATACTTGATATATCGCAGATGTATCTCGAATATCATGCGTATATCGTAATATACTTTCGCGATATCTTACAAACGTTATCAGGATATATATGGCTATCTGGGTACATATATAGTAACAATAATCAAATGTGAATATATTTTCATAAAATTTAAATACTACTTAAAAAAAATCATATCACTATATAGAAAAATATATATAAACAAAGAAACAGATAATAAGAAAGAATCGTGAAATGCGTAACCGGTCGCCTAAATAGTATTTCATTAATATTTTATATTTTTACTTAACATAAACAGCATTAGCAGTTAATTAGCAAAAATATAAAATTTAATTTTTGTCACTAAATGCAGCTCATATTAAAAATATAAAATATTAATGAAGTACTGCATCTTTAAGAGCATGCATTTGGCATTTTCTCTTTTATCAGAACAGATATATATCTTCATACAAAGACTTATTATATTCTATATTATAATTAAAGCAAAAAACAAAAAACATTTTTTAATATGAATAATTATTATATATGAAAGGTGTATGTGCAAATGTGCATATATGTATGCATGTATACATGTATACGTGTGACAAGTAAAGAAAAATGTATCGCCATAAATTTTCTCTATTTTATTCGTTTGATTGTTACCGATGTAACACTATAATGTTAACAAGAGAAGTTTGACGTACCTTGAATTCGCCAATGGTGTGTCTATATAAACGTACACATTTTGAATTCCAAGAAAAAACCATGATTTCTGCTAAGCATTTCGTTGTGTATGTGCGAGATGCATTGCGTAAGATTATTTGCAGACTCAGTAAACGGATTTCAATGAATAAATATTTTCACACAGTAGCAATATTTTTCAACTCGATATAAATTTTTCCATGGAACAATCTAATAATGATCCATCTTTTTTTAAAACATTTAATATATCCATTTAATATCTTAATATGCGTATATATTTAAATTAATAATAGAATTATAAAAAAATCATTCTTCTAAAATCTTAACACAATTTGAATATTTGAGTCAAACAAAATTGATTTACCGCAATAATGTTATAAATTTTAACTCTTATAAATCTTGAAGTCTTGAAAGATTGTCGTACAGAATAAAGAATTATTATTATATATAAGAATTTGTACTTATTAAAATTAATAAGCGATTGTTTCTTTTTATCTCGCAGAAGATATTTCGCACAACAAAACAAAACTTTGATATATGTAAATTTCTGTAGTTAAACTATAAAAAGTTAATATTCAAATATTTCAAATATTTGATGGAATAATTCAACTTATTCCCAAGGATGGATATGTCGAATCGTGTCGGAACATGTAGTGCGAAAATTCGAGCACCTGACTTGTCTTCGGAAACAACGGTTATGGCTTCACCGCGAACGGAACCCACCGGATAGTTTCGCGGGCGGAGCTAATTTACGTGAAGTCGGGCAATAAACATCGCGTCTCTCACTAGAGAATACCGCCGAACGTACATATACACATATACACGTATACCAACCTACACGGTGAAGGAGCGAGAGAGAAAAGCGTCGAAGTGCGTTCGTGTATACTGTATATGAACGAGAACCATACGCACGTAGGGCGCAACAGTAGTCGTAGCGCTGGTTAATTAGGGTTTAAGTTTATGAGGTGCAGGGCGCACGCCCTACCCCTTCTCCCCTACCTGCCCCATCTCTCTCTCTCTCTCAACCTCTCTCCCCCACCGGACCGCCACAACCCCAACGTCTACCCATCCCCTACGCACTAACAGCAAACCACCACCAGGAACAGTAGCGTCGCCCTTTGCATTTATCTGTACATTCACTGGCGCACAATCGTGCATATACATGTACGACCGGGATATCAAACTTCACACGCGAGAGCAATAATAAATGTTGGACGTTCGCAGCTTTGCAGGTTTATCGCTGTTACCACAGATTTACGTGGATTCACAATAAAAAAAAGAATGAACGTTGGATGTATAGGGCAATGAAAAGATGGTGATTACAGTTTCCGTTCGCTTCCATCGGCACGCGAAATGAAAAATCCGATACTCGCTGTTGTTCAAAGCACTTGTCCATCGCAAATATCTGAATATAAGAACGCGATAAAATTTTTCGGTCGAACAAATGTAGCTATATTTCAAATACAAAAATATTATACAAGTTGAAATCAAGATTAATTATTTTGTTTCAAATATTAAAAAAACGTACTTATATTTATTATTTTAAATTTGTGACATTTTATACGTTTATGTCTATTCTGCCACGGAATTGAAGAATTATTCATAAAATAAATGAAATTAATTATATAATATTAATAATCTATTAAACATACAGGGATATAATCTATTATAATCTATTATAATCTATTATTATCTATTAAACGTACAGGGGCATGATAATCGTTTGTAAAATTTTGATTGTTATTATATTTCAATAAGCTGTTTTATACGTGTGCATGTATAAATTAACAATTAGAACAAAATTAAAAATGATTATACTGAATAATTGCCTTCTATCAAATTTATTCCATTTTGTAATGATTGAACAAGCATCTACCATGTAAACATATTGAAGATGATAAATAAGATATTTTTGCGTAAGATTTCCCATTCTCCTAATAATAACAAGTTTCTAATAATAATAAAGTTTCAGTAATCAAGTATACAATTAGTTTTTCATTATATATAGCGTCTTTGCAAAATTTATACATAGGTAAAATTCTTTGAAAGCAGAAATAGATAACCTTTATATAACTATATATAATGTTGGAACGCAGCTAACCATATCGACAAGCTGTTCCATTCGAAGCTTGCTAGTGAGAGACGTATTTCGATTTCAAGACGCTGACCTCAGGAAATTTTTCCATTTTTCTTTTCTCTTCCAATTCCTACTTCTTCTTACTTCTGTTAAGTTAGCACTTCATTTTCAGAATTTTGATATAATTGACAGAGAAGAGTTCTGATTCTCCCCTTCAAAAGAGTTCCTTAATAACGACTAATCATTTATAACTCAACCGCTCGAATTAAAGCTTTTTATTTTTCGAATTTAAAAATAAAAGATCGTGAATTTATCTGAAAGTAGCAATTCTACGAAACATCATCGTATTCATCACCGATTATATTATTTAGGGAGATGTGATGCATGGGATAACTATGTTGCCACATCAGAATCGCCATAAAAAACGCGAGACTTGCTCAGATCCCTTTATCAATCTTTCTTAACTTGAGTTCGCGTGCTATGAATTAACGCTATCAGGTAGAGATCTCCTGTCGCAGGTTGGCCTCATGCGAAACGTTGCTTCGCGTGCCGCTATATTACCACAGACGGACAAAAAGCAACAGAAGATAAGACCGGAGTTCTGAGAGAAGGAGACTGAGTTCTCTAAGGGATACGCGTAATATGCTCGGTTTTCGAGTGCAATAATGTAAACGAATCCAACTGGAAAAGCTCCAAGCAGTCAGTCCTTTTTCTCATGATCATCGCGATAATATCTAACTACAGTTACGACTTGATGTCAAATATACATGTGTATGCTGACGCACACACTTGCATAGCGCGTGAATAGAATACAAAAACTGTCATAAATCTAATCAAATTCTAGTTTGTTCTCTCAGTGAAGCTCTTTCCGCAAGACATTATGTTGGATAAATAGCAAAATTCTGTTGTTTCGAATCTCTTTCAGGAATTTTCCCTTCAGATCATTAGCGGAAATAAGATAAGAAAATTTTTTGTCTGATTATTTTAAAATTTACTTAAAATTTAAATAAGAAAATCCAATTAATGTTATTTTCATTGTTTGAAATGTATCTTCTGTTAGTATAAAGTAACATTAATTTGTCAAGTAAGAATATCAGAATTTACAAAAAATATATATTTTTCAAAAATTGCTTGTCTCCTCCAATTATTGTTAACATATATTGTTATAATTAATAATTAGAAAGAATATAACTATAATATTCAAAGTATCTCATATTACACTAACATTTTTCAGAGTAAACAACTTTAGTTCGATATACAAGAAAATGAAAGCGCGCAATACCATAGGAACGACGCTTCACTTATTATTAGGCATCCCAGAAGGGTAAAAAGGAAGATCGGAGATATATGTGTACATGCCTGTGGTACATAATATATATCCGACAACGTTGTACAGCGTAATTAAATCATTCTGACGGTTTTGCAATTAAACTCGATTATTTGCTCGTCGCTAGTTCGTCCCACACCGACCGCGATTTAACTCTTTCAAGCCCCATATACCCACCCTTCGGCATGCTTCATACATACGAAGTGAAATAATCTTTACGCTTGATTATATTGAGGGTGATTTTGAAACACATTCTTAGAAAGTGTAATTGTCTGGAAATTATATGCATATATAGTTAATTAGAAATATTTTAATTTATACCAATTGATTCAATTTTTCTTTTCCAGTATTTATTCAGAGTGACAAATTAGGTAATATTTTCCGATCATGCCGATAAATTAAATAAAATATTAACTTTAATTTATAGTATTTGTATAAACAAAAAATTATACATATATAAATAATTGATTTACGGTAATCGATTATCTTTAATATTTTAATTATTATTTGATATGTTGTGTGTTGTAATTTCTAGTATAGTATTAGTTCTTCTTTAGCGAGATATGCATTCTAAAATACAAAATTTTGAAGGCAAAACTATGATAGCTGTTCTAGATTTATGAAATGTAGTTTTTACAAATAATAAATTCTCTCTCTGTCTCTATTTTATTATATTTGCATCATAGTTTAATTAATATGTTACAATGATTTAGAAAATGTTTCGATTTTCTATATGTTACTAATTTTTTTTTTAATTATATTAAAAATCAATAAGTATTATACAAAAAGATAAAATTTTTAATAAAAATAAAATCGTAACTTTCAAACATGAGAGCAACATCCGAAAAGTAATAAAACGTGCCGACTGTCCGAAACTTTCTCCACACTAAACCATATCTTTTTTTTGTACAAAAATAGCGGAGTCTATCCTTAATAAGACGAACGTAACTTTCACTCGGAAAATATCTGTTTCGTTTTTTACGGACCCTTGGATAAAAATATAAATTTTGTCTTGACTGAAAAAAATATTGAAAATACTAAGATCGTAAAAAAAGTGAAGGTTGGACGTTTTTTTGTCTGTTTACCCCGAGCGAAATCTTCTTTCAGGTAAAAAAAGGTATATAATTTAGATGCTATCGAACTTTCACGTTTACTATTCAGGAAAAATGCTTTTCTCTTGCTATACATTTTTTGCTGTTTACAAAATATTTTTCTTACAAAACCCTTACAAAATAAATTTATTCCATCTTTTAGAAACAAATTTACGAGATTACGATCATATATAAATTCTCAAATTATACGTAACATACATCTTATAAAAATAATGGATATCAATAATAAAAGATATCAATAATAAATTATATGTATCTGCGCCAGCGTTTTTTACCTATTAGCAATACGATCAGAGACAGATAATTAAATCTGCGACTTAGTTTGCACTATTCCATTCTGCCCTGCCTTCCTATATTTTGTTCCAACAGCATATCTCCCTTACTCCGTTTTGCGGAGTCGAGAGAGCAAAACGGAGGATGCGACAATATCCGGCACCCCGGCGTCCGACAACTGATAACGCCAAGGGATGTTTATGTGTATGTTCATAATACGCTTGCTTGTTTGGATACTGAATCTAATACAGAAATATCGATTTTTCTATTGACGCAGTGAATGTTCAAAATTCATTCGTATTTTTAACTGATATGACTTATATTTAATTCATTTAACTTATTTAAATCATTAACAAAAATTTTTGTTACATAAATAATTTTTATTTATTTTCAGAATAGGTAATATTTCTTTAATATTTCGTTTAAGTAAAACTGAGATAAATATGAATTCTATTATAAGTGCAATTATTTGTTACGTGGAAATTAAATATTCTAAAAGAATTAAATAAATCGGAAAATAAAAAAATTATTGATGGACACAAACTTCAAACTTCATATATACTTTATATATATTATTCAAAAATAATATAATATAGTTCGATATTTCCGATTGATGCAAACTTGGCGATAATTCCGACTAGGCAAATTTTATCGATGTTGAATGAATCAAGCCACAAAAAGGGAAGTACTTTTCTGCCAGCTCAATGGCTTTCGTATCTATATGTAAATAAAGTAGAAAGAGTGCGGGGAAAAGAAGAGGCGGCTATTTCTCTCCACGGAACGTCGCGTAATTTACGTGAGGACTGAAGATAGCGAAGGGACTTAATTCACGTGCCACCAACGAAAAATAGGATGGTCCCTTGTGAGATTGAAACAGCATTCGCTACTCTTAATTTTCTCAATCGCATAAAATTAGCGATCGTAAATCACACTGTATTTTTTGTATTAAATTTCGATTGCACCACAGAAAGATATAACACGATTTTATGAAGGTCTTAGAATGATCAATAATTATTACAATTAATGAAATATCAAATCTTTCAAAAAATATCGTATTTTGTGCGATTTTTTTTCTATATGGAAAACATTATTTTCATAATCTAAACAAAATTATTTTTAGATCTGTAACTAGCTAAATTTTTTTCTATTCTTCAGTAAAACCATTTTTTCCATGTATTTTTTATTTATCTCATATATTGTGTCAATGTTCTTTATAGGTAAAATTGAGAAATAAATACTGACTCTTGATATGACTTTGAAATAAATAGCTCTCTTTTCGCATCGCACGGCAATTTAATTACAATACAAGAATTTTTCACAATATAAGAATACGTAATGTATTTCCTGACTTCTCGGTTTTTGAAAGATCATAACATATCTCTATCGACTGAAATAATAGTTTGCTACCGCTGCACACCTAGTATTGTATACACACATACTTATGTGTCTGTCGCCGTATATGCTTACTTTGGTACTTACGTGGAGGGAATATCAATAATATGTACAGCATATCGAACGCATACACACATCAGCAGATATATAGAGAACTATATAAAAGATCTGCGTATATATGTATAAATAAGGGTCATAGCAAATTCGAAAAGACAGCAAAATGCGAACGTTAGTGAGAGAAAATGGGAGAGAGAAATAGATGAAGTCGGTGTAGAGATGTTGGTAGAGGGGATGGTAAAGAGATGGAGGCTGGTTTCCCGGGGAAGAAGGAACGTGGAAGAACGAAAGGGGGTTGGCGGGGCGGCGGTGGTGGTTCTTCGTTCGTTCACGTTCGTTTCTACGTCCCCGCAGACGTCCAACTGCTGATGTACGATTCCCTCGCGCATAGCGAAGCACATAACTTTCATCTTATATCTTCTCGTGAGATCCGTACGATGATATTGCTATCCACGTGTTCGGGGGCAATCCCGAAAACAGCAAGAAACAGAGAAAAGTGGTAAGGGAGGAAAGAAGAATGACGATTTTTCGGAAGGGACTTGCTAAATCCTCCAAATGCCAATGCCAGAAGAGCACATATTCTATTATAGAGTTCTAATATTCGCCTCGAGTCATAAACAAGAAATAGCGAGAATAATTTTAATAGAGCACTGAAATTCGCGGAAAAAATGTGAACTATAAATAGTTATATATTTCAACAAAAAAACGAAAAGTTAACAAAACAAAAGTTAAAAATATATCATAAATATATATAGATAATTTATTTCTGAATAAATAGAGATTGCATGGATCACTACCGTTTCGCTAATATATATTTCCAAATTGATTTCCATTTATTAATTCACATATAGAAACAATATGAAAATTAATGCAAAAACGTAAAATTTATTTAAAAAATTAATCTCATAATTAAGACGTTTTATGCAGAATAGGAGATAGCACTGTTTTGCATATATTCCAAACTTATGGAAAATCTTGGAAGTACAAAGCAAGCGTTTTGTTGCGTCACGTAGGAAGGGAAAGAAGAGCGGAAAGTATCCGCCCCTTTCCTCGCCCAGAGTGCGCTCGTGCAAGCGGTTAACGCAGCCATTTCACGCCTCGGGAAGCATCCAGCTTCCTCATCCAAATTCTAACCGAATCCACGGAAACTGCTCTACTACCAGGGTACGGGGATTTCTATTTAGCAGCGACTGGAAAACGGTAGAGACAATTGAGCAAGATAGGAAATGAGCACATTATCATCCTACAAAAATTCATGAAAAATTTTATACACAAAAAAAACAATTGCAGGATATATCAAATTTTTGTTCTTAGAAATCTTAGAAATATGAGTAGCGCGATTGTACAAATGGGCAACATTAAATATCTTCTAATAAAAATTATTTATACACGTATGCACACGTATTTACACACGTATTACACGTCATTTTATAATATATTAAAAGTAATATGTAAAAGTTTTATTAAAAAAATAAATATTGAAATGGAATAAGTTTTTAATATAATATTCCTCATGATATTTAAAGACACATAGATGTTCATCGATTGATGATCTTTTTCATTAATTATCGTTTCGTGACAATCCAATAGCTATTATAAGCCAGTATTGAAATCATTGTTCTGATACATTAACAATAATTTATATATGTCATAATTCTACAACGAGATTATATTTTCTATATCATGAAATTAAAGCATCTAATAACCCTGAATCATAATTCATTCTGCTTGAACGCGGAGGATCACGATATACCAAAATTTTCATCATTTTTTTACGGTACCCGCGTCGCGAGCTTTTCCATAAATCGGACCAATCCCTGCCTTTCGTAGCAGAGCAGCTTAAAGTAAGTATCGATCACGAAGACTGAGGGAATTACGATCCGTGAGCGATTCTCTATTGCCTATACCAAGTGGTTATTTCTGCCATACGTCGTGTGCCATAGGAAAGGGGCGGCAACCGCAGCAGTACGACTGTCCTCTCTTTCTTTCTTTCCCCCTCACCCTCCATAGCCATACTCAGCTACCCCAATTTCACCCCCGAGAGCCAATATTTATTGATCACCCTCGAAGGCATCGTTCCGTGCACTTTCTCTTTTCGCGCGCTCTATATCTCCGTTCCTGTGAAAACCCTTAAAAAAAACAGACATCGTCCTTCCGTGGCATCGCTAAGGCACTCGCAGCTGTTCTATGCGATCTTCTCTGTTCTCCCGCGAGGGAGGGTTCTACCCGACTCTCCACGATGAAAACTCACCCTACGACTCTTTATTCTTGGGAGCTCACCTCCCATGTCGCATGGGAATGTCGACCGAGACCGGGAAAAAGAAGAATTCAACGAAACTTGAAAACGAAATGGGAAATATAACATCTTCATGGCTCGAATTCAAGTAGATAAATTTAACTAAAAAAAACTTTCTATTTTCCTATAAATCCAGTTTGAGAAAGCAGAAGGAATTCTTGATTACGTACCGAGAAAAGAAGAATTTTTATAACCACTTTATAACCGATGTCCATCTTAAGTCCAATGAAGTTTAGCAATATTATTCTTACCTGTAACAAAAAAAAGAGATATTCGAATGAAAAATATTTCTTGTTCGCATTCAATTCTAAGAGTTCATCTCTCATTTCGTTTTTGGCAATAAATCATTTTGATTCGAAATACCATTTGTTATTGTTTGTTTGGCGTCGTTTTATTGCAAATTAAAAATGCAAAAAAAAAAAAAACGGAAAACGCTCATCATGATTGTATTTTATCGATGATCTGATTCGTTTTTCTGATTATCACATTCCGTCGTAGAGTGGATTATATAATCGTGATAGCGCATTGTTGTCGGTGCATGTGCGCATCTCACGGCCGCGGGCCGCCAAATGATCCAGAACACCAGCGGGAATTGGTTCAGCGACGGAGAGATAGAGGAAGGGAGAGAAAGGGGTAGGATCGCTGTTATAACTAACTGGCTTGATCTACGACCTGTTTAGTAGTTCTATATCAAGGCTACACCATACTCCGCTACACGCAATCGAATCGCCTCCTCTGTCCGATAATATCTAACTTAAGTAGGTAACCACTAGCGGTGGGAGGGGAGGGGGAGGAGACGGAATCCGCATACATACGCGCACTCCCGGGAACGCATGGTCGTACCCTACCTTATACGTGAGCAAATATACTCGATATGGTCCGGCCGCGTGCGAGGAGATAATGTCGACGATAGAAGATTGCGGCAATTTAGCGCGTACACAGGCCATCGAACGCGAGAGCGAAAAATAGTGGCCCGCTATATTACACTTCGACTACGGCCATTTCTGCAATTTGGCCGTACTCGAATTGTTTCGTATGTCGCGGACGCGTAATTTATGTTTCGTGAGTGACTTATATCTCTTTTATTAAAGCTGGAGTCAACAATTTAGACAAAAAAGGATACATAGATTAATTCAGTATATTGACGACACTATTCGCCATTTACATGCAAAATGGATTTAGTAGCTCGGTGATGGATGTTCTGTCACGTACGTGAAATTCTTGTCAGGATGAGAAAAAACACGTGGATGTTAACTATTTAATCTCGCGCGATTAAAACGGGTATTTTTAAATATGTATGCTTTGTGTGAATGGAATGCTTTTCAAAACGCGCCAACACAAAACTTATATAACACATAATACGATATTTTATTTTCAATTTAATTTATTTATTTTCGTAACAACAAAACTGCATTATGATTTTTGCTTTCTATCTTATAGCTATTTTTATACTCTTTTTCTTATATAAGCTAAGAAGATACAATTTAAATAAAATTAATATTCCTACTAAAGACGTTTATAGAGAGAATAACACTAAACAACACTTAAAAAAAACACAATTTATTAAAGAAAATACCTCGGGAGCATTATTTCGTGATTTTATATATTGTATACGGTCGACCTTAGCCAAATGGCTCGCGACCGGATCATAAATTGGCCACAAAATTTCATATTCCTATTTGTAGCGCGGTACGTCTCGTTCTTTCATTGATCCAGGCTTTCCTCTGCTTATCCAATGAATCGATAATCTAAAAAGATCCGCGTTATTGCTTCCTGAATACCGATGAAAATCTGCAGATCGATGACTTACGACGCATCGGGACGGTGAATGGTTATTAGATTATTGACGGTATCGACGGTATCGACAGCTCATGCGTTGCCCGTATAGGATTGGAAAGCATAGGCTCGGTCGGAGACCAGCTCTGCTGGTGTCACCGTTGGTAGCTCTTGTACACACCACGCACAAATGGACGAGTCCGAGGGGGTGGAGAAGAAGGAGGGGGTTTTGGCGGAGGTGTTGCAGCACAGTGGGGCAAAATGGGGAGACCGTGATAACGATAACGTACGATCGGCATTAGCTGGCGGCTTGCTG
The DNA here is from genome assembly GCA_037157785.1 of Cephalotes varians. NCBI lineage: Eukaryota > Metazoa > Arthropoda > Insecta > Hymenoptera > Formicidae > Cephalotes > Cephalotes varians. Next base: position 4,219,502 of record JANQDE010000002.1, on the reverse strand, counting down.
CGGCTGATGGATGCGCTAATTATCAGCAAGCAGGAGTTACAGTGGTTCACGTATATAAAGCTCGTGCGTACGATAATTGTCTGTTTTTGATCGAAATGTACATGAGAAAAATAATTAAAAAAGGCTCTTTCAAGGAATACGAGAAAAATAAGAGTAATTTTGAGAGTGTCGAACGTTATTTGACAAGCTATACGATATTAGAAGTCATAAATATTAGTGTTGATTGATAAATAATCGCATACAAATAAGTTGATGTACAATATGAATTATGTATGAATGTTTTATAATGTCAAATTAATGTTATTTTTCGTGAAATATCGTCAAATATTAGGATCCTAAATTGTTCTCGAGACAATTTCTCGTGTCGCGCAATGACATCGGTTGAAATTGCGCGAGAATCGGTGCCCAGTAATGAACATCGCGCTTGTTTATTTAATGGGAAATTCGGTGACGCTATAAAGCTCGAAGAAGGGGGTGAAACCTATTAAATTTATGCTTTTGGTTTACCCGGTCTGACGGATCGCAATGCCTGCACGCATCGACCTCCAATCCCCATCCCCGTGTAGCTCAACGATTCCCCTACCCCCAAACTACCATCTCTGCCATCTACCACCCTCTGCACACATTCCCGCTACACAAGTTACCTGTCTCTTTCCCTCTTGTTCATTCCATTTCATTCTCTCGGTATCTTTCTCACTCTCTCTTATTTCCTCCCCCTCTTCCTCTTGCAACTGTAGCGCATCGTGTGCTTGTGTTTATCCTATTGGTAGCCCGGTGTAATCCAACGGAGATATATTCTGCTGCCTGCAGGGGTTCGGTCGCGGGGATTCGTGGTTCGCGCTACGGCGCCCATCATGACGGACAGCGGCGCGTCAGCGCGTAAAACGTCGCAATTCTGTGGTCTGAATGTGTAGAATGCGCGTTTTACCAGCTATCATGCTGGGTCTGACATACCGGATGATTGCAACAGTTACAAACAAAGAAACGATAGCGTAAAGCATTCTTTTAATCGATCATTTTAAAAATTGTCATAGAATAAAGACCACTATAAAAATTTTCACAGAATGAGAACGACTATAAAAATTAACTTTCTTATCCTTTCCCTGTCTATCCTTCTACTTCCAGTTACCGGAGACCCTAATGTCTGGTAGCCTCCAAAGAATCTGACGGAGGAAAAACGACCATCCAACTTTATCCCTTTTGAATCCCCCTAATTACCAAATTTTCCTCGTCCTTAATTTAGTGTTATAATTGCTTCCTACCCTTCGCAAGGGATCGGCTGGTAACACGTCGCGGCTCGTGACTACTACCCCGTGCAATTCCTTATATCCATCCTGTGCCCCCAGCATCTTCTTGTACGCTTGCGCCTTCTACAAAGTTTATTCTCCCCCGTCGTCCTTTATTGCGGTCTTCGCGAATAGGGTGATACATTTTCCCTCAATGTGCATTTAAGTGATCTTGATAATTTTATCGATTGGTGCTAACTTGGCCATAACATCAAATCATGTTGCTATTTTTTAGATCGAAATGTCATATATAATAAACTCCAAAAGAAAATCCTATTATCGTGCAGATTGCTAATGTATTATAAGTAAGTAAGATTATAAGTAAGATTATAAGTAATTATAAGATTGTAAGATTATAAGATTGTAAGATTATAAGTAAATCCACGCCCGTGAAACAGCTTGTATTTTTGCACGAGTCCTGTGTCCAATTATAACTTCCTCTGTAGGTCGGAAACGCACTTAGTGTTACAAATATGCGAAAAGACGGTGCACGTGCAACGCGTGCCGGTCTGTTAGGTACGCAGTCACGTTTCCGACCGTTTATGTTTGTGCAACATCGCCATTATACTTACGGGTACGTAAGCTCGAATCGTTTTTTATGTTACTGAATGCGTGACAATAATACCCGCAAAACGTTTCTCGTCAAAACGTTTTAATATAATCGGTGCCAACTGCACGAAACTCACATATAATTCCATTTCGTCTCGAAATTTTAACACTTCATGAAAACATGAGAGTTATTTTATGATACATTTGCATTACATATAACTGTTAAATCCTGGATAAGCCGTTATTATTCGTAAATTTCAGCTTAACATCTTCTCAATTTCTCAAACTTCTCTAGCTGTTATTTATACGTCGGTACCATATCGTTGTCCAACTTGTCTCATGATCCGCTACGCGCGGAAATAAGTACGTCGGAACTCCGGATACATTTTTGTCTATTACCAGAACTTTCAGCCATTCGGCTGTATGCTTTGGTTTACTCTATACGCCGCGAATGTACGGAAACCAACAGCGAAAGAAACGAAACGCTCGATCCATCGGTGAGCGAGTTGGGATGGAGACGAGAGGCTGAATAGCGTCGTATATATCGCGTGGCAGAGTTGCGTCTACCTACCCCTCTATGTAACGTAAACCGACTTTTATATACTAGAACTTCTAGTCGCGCATAATACACTAGCGCTCCTGCAATATTACGTCGAATAGCGTATCTGAAAGTTACGGCGCATAGTGTACACAAACACACCGTATATGTTTAAATTTGTGTGGATATATATATATATGTATGCGCAATAAGCTGCGTGCCAAAATTATGTCGACTCTTAATGTCTTTAATAGCCCATGATATTTTTATTGCGCGCGTCTCTCTTGTCTAGTTCTGGCAATTCACTTTCTATGTGAAATGGTTTGTTTAGTAGTCAGGGCCAACACGTGATAAATTGACACAATTGTTGCAAAAAAAATTTTAAAAGCCTACAAAGAACTCATACATTTGATTAAAGCCGAAGGTATTACAATAACGGATATAACTTGAATAATTATCTCTTACATTTAATAGATAATATATATAAATTAACTACCCAAAGACACAAAGAACTAAGAACTAAACTCAACCTCGAATTACGATCCCAGTGCGTTTGAAAATTTTCGCCGAAGCAAAACGCCGTCGCCTTTGGTAAAAACTCAGGCATAATGCANCGCGCCACGCTGGGCCGAAGTTTCTTCGCGCAATGTTTTATTTCCCAGCTGCAGGCGGTGGAAGAGTTAAAGCTCGCATCTACCGCCGGCCGGCAAAGATATACCGAAGTAAGTACCGGGCGTTAGACTCTGTAGAAGTGTATAAAGGTCCATGCCCAGTCACCACAAACTTCTATTCTCACCCCCCATACCGCCTTGGGAAAGGGTTCGTAAAAGTTGGGGACGCCCGGGATATTTACGCGTTATCGTAAACTGTACGCGTCTTCTTGTTTACCCTGGAATATAGCCGCACCATCTTCGGTTGCCTCCAGATACGAACCGCTTTCATCCAAGATTATTACGCTATCAAATAACCATATCGATTCCCAAAGACTGTTACTTTTCATTATGGTTACATTATAGAGTAATTATATGATGCTTATTAACGTGCTTTGCTATGTATGTAATACTATATCTTAATTCTTAATAAAAAATTTAAAAAAATCTTTGATTTTCCTATTTTTTTATATAAAATAAATAAAATATTAGATTTTAATACTATTCTTAATTCCTCCCTTTTACATTTTTACAACCAATTATGTTTCAAAATATTTGTATTTCGATGGATTCTTTTTGTAATAAAAATTATCTGAACAAATTTCATGCAACTTTCAGTAACTTTTTAATTGCAGAAGAATGTAGAAGTTACGAAGGCATGTTGTATTTATGTAACGTAAATCGTGGGCGTCTTCTTTCCTACCCTAAGGTATAAGCATTCCTTTCCTGGAGTACGATATAGCTAAACCCCTTTTCTTCGAACGTAATTATCCTACCAAATGGGCGCATTATTTTACACACTAGGGAGACTAAATTAAATGAAATCGCACGTGACGCTTCTCTCACAAAATTGCTACAGAAGAGTAATAAATGTTTAAGAATGAAATAAAAATAAAAAACTATATATGATTATAAAAATTGATAGATTATATTTCGAAATTATATTTCGATTATATTTCGAAAAATAATATGAGCGTTGCAAATTTATCTCGCATGTTAAGTACTTCTTTTAAATTATCAAATGCGGCGTTCGGTAGGGAGCTTCAGGAGGGAGAGTTTGAGACCCTTGAAGCATTGTCCACGTTAGGCGCCATTACAGTCGCATGTCCACGCAATTAGCAATGTAAATTCTCTTTGGTTAGTTAGTTAGCATGTTCATACAGCAGACCAAGATGGCTAGTAGGACTAAATAACAAACGTCTGAAACGAGCGAATTGTCTATTATCTCATTGATAATAGACAATTACTTTTTATCAATTATTATGTATTACTAATTTTCTTCTCCACAAAAATTATTTTCGTTCAGATAGTCTTTGTTTTTACATAAAGATAAATCAATTCTATATTTAAGCATCCATTATCAACGCATTTCATACAAACGGGAATTTCGAGTCCGATCGATTTCTATTCATAAATATTTCTCGTAAGAGAGAAAATTTCTTTAAAAGATCTTCCACTCCTTATATTTTATCTTTTTCTAAAATAAAATACAAACATTTATTCTACAAATTTGAAAATATATTCATGAATTTTTATAGATTTTTTGAATCACTTTAAATAGATGAAACAGTGACCGGAAATATCCCTGTTTGTACGGATAAAATGTCATTTTTCATTTGGTTTCATTATAAGGGTTAATACAATGATAAAATACAAACATGCTCAAAATAAAATACACTCAAATATAATCATTTTTTACCTTATATTTCATAATGAGTGAATCAAAAGACCGTGTTAGAAGACCTCTTTTAGTTTCGAGAGACATTATGCGATAGTAATCAGAGTGTCGGACGAGGTTATTGCATTCCGTAACGGAACAATCGACGATAGTCACACTACTTAGAACGTACGTATATAAATCTTATACCCCGAGAGAACATTTTTCGAGACAACCGGACTAACGAAGCGCCATGTCGCTTACTCACGCGTCCAATCGCGACTTATCTCGCCTCTCGAATTCCAACAGTTGTGCGCGCGTTAAGATTCAAGATGTACTGTCACGTTGATTCTTACCTATGAATCTCGAGGACCTATGCTGTTCCATTAAGAATGAAAAAGCCATGTTGGATTTAGGTATGGCTGTAAGGGTGTTTCCCACGGATGAAAGGCCTGCCCCTTTCCTACCCTAAGAGTTTTTGAATTATCATAATACGCTTCTTAGTGCAACCATAATATCAAGGATACTTTGCGCTCTCTACATGATAATACCATTAAACTTCTTGCAAATCAACAAAATTTAATCGTTTAAGAATCAGTTCTGTTAAATGTCGATGCATATGTAAAACAATTTCCTTATTTTATATATATATATTCTTTGATTAGAAATTTAGTAAAACACTAATTTCATAATAATCATTAAATATTTCGTGATGTTACGGGCAAAAAGAATGTGCAACAGAATGTTCTACGACTTTTAGTTATATTTTTAAAAATAAAAACTATAATTATATATATAAAATTATACGCATATTTTTTAAAAATGATATAAATGTTGCTAAAATAAAAAACAAATTTGCTCTAAAATCAAAATTGTAAATCGGTACATAAATATTTTTAAATAAATTAGAAAAAGAGATGAAAATAGAAATATATAAAAAAATAATGATTTTAAAGAAAAGAACTATAAGTTTATAAATAATTCAATAACAATGTATTTGTAATAATACATCGCAATTTCTCTTTTTATGTTAAAAAAAGTGTTTGTTGTTCTATTCTATGATGTTATCGACAGAAAACTTTTGAAGGTATGGTTTACTATAATGTATGATAAACTGCATAGATGGCGCCTATGTCTTCAGGCCACACCCGATACCCTTTCACTCACACATATACAGTGTTTGCTATTTATTCCGTTCTTGGTTGACCTCATTTGACTACATACTTATGCTTTTTTCAGATAAAATCATCACTCAATATTTTGCAAAATTCAGAATAAATTTTTAACAATTATTTAATAAAAATCTTAAATATAATTCTGTTAAATGTACGTATTTTTTATATGTCTGAATGATATAATTTTTCGTGAGAAAGTCAAAGATTTAATATTAATAAAAACTTTGTATATTTTTGTAATAAATATTTAGGTATATATTTTTAGATTATCCTGAAAGATCACAAATTTTTGAAGTAATTTTTATCTCTCATAAAAATTCATAGGGAGAAAAATGCGGCGAATAATTTGAATAAGAAACAGATGCAAAGAGCAAAACGATGTCCTTTAAAGGTCAATTGTGAGAAAGGCGTCAAAATAGAATATGGAATTTCAATACCAAACGAGTTGCGCCAACTAATCAACTCCAATAGCAATCAATGGCACTTTAGACGTAATAAAAATTAAAATGTCATAACGTCAAAATGTCAAAACCAGTAGCGATATATTTTTAATCTCCTTTAATGAGGTAATTAGAAATCATCGAATGCCTTCCGGTTGTAGAGAATTCATTGATAAGATCGTATAACAGAGATTGTTATGGACATTTATACTCCGTTGCGGCGCTTTCAACCTGCGACAAAATTAGGCTGTCCATAAAATATAATATTATTTTTAGGCGGGCGCTCTTCTCTTTCTTTTCCTTTATTGCCTAGCAGTAACTATAACTTTTCGTGGGACCGCATGGCGTGACGCTGGCTATCCATTCGCACCCAGAATTCTCACGCATACCAAACTTCATCCGCAATATTAGTCTCGTTCTCTATCCAAGCATATTCACACGCATCTACGCTTCCTCTCTTTTACATCTCCTTTTTTATCCTTTTGCTCTTTCTCTTTCCCTACGGTATTTCATTGGCTTCAGCTAATGGTGTTAACATTCGCGCTTTTATCAATCAACTTAACTTCAAGATCGAATCGAAATTTTAATAAAATTTTGATTCATGATCATTGCTCTTATTTTTGTTTTTAGCTTACATATTTATATATGTAAAACAATATATATCTTTCGAGAAAAAAAGAACTATTTTTTAATGTGTTATAATAATTGCGTTCACAACAGATGGAGAATCATATGAATTTATCAATAAAATTACGTCGGATTCTAAATAATATTTAAAATATGTTAGATGAAGATGAATTAAAAATTGCATCAGATTAATTTTATTTTTATGAACGCTCAATGAAATTAGAACATAAAATTTGAAAATGGCCATTCCTCGGTCAGTGATCTTCACACCAGTCCTTGACCTTCCGCAGGTTTCGCCACTGACCGGTCGGTGCACACGAGTACTTTCGCCACTGCAAATAACTTCGCTGCTTACCCTTCCTCACCCTTCGGCATTTCGCGTCGCGCAATTAACGCATGTGCGCAGGCACGCACGTTCCAAAGGGACTGGCCACGGCGATAAATCTCCGATGCAGGCTCCGGGGAGATTTAAAAACATCCGCGCCCGTCGCGATGCACTATGCGTTCTGCGATGAACATCCATGTGGTACACGTTTGGAGCGTCACGGCAAAACGAATCGCTCCGCGGGGCGAATCAAATCTCTTATCGAAACACCAATTTTTGTTTCCGCTGTTATTTGCTATCTGATACTTATCGCTCGATGATGAAAGAAATCATGTGGGATCAGATTTGCTATCAGAAATTTACTCTTTTGAGCTTATGTTTATCATTTTTCGATGTGTTTTTGTGTTCGATGCTTTTAGCTATCTATTTATAACTTTATATTAGATGATAGAATCTATTTAATAGGTTTTTAAAAAGTTTAAAAAGTTTTGATTTTTAAATAATGATATGAGAATAATTGACTACTCGCGTCTTGTTTTTTATATATAAACATAAACACAATTTACACAACACAATTTATATATAAACATATAAAAATATAATTAATTTAATTTTATACATAACTCAAGATTTATTAACTGAGTATAGCGACGTAATAAATATGGGTTTAAAAGATGCTCCTTAAAAGGCATGGACCTCCGGGCCGATTTTGTGGATACACGAACAAAGTATAGAACACGTCCACCAGATGGCACGATACAATGAGCAGCGTAGTATTTATCGGATTTAAATGAACCCTCGTCGTGTAATTGCGGCGTGATGCATGCGGATGATTTGTGAGCCGTCTAAAGCCCGCCTTCTATGTGTACCACTTCACCGTCTCTCTTCAGCAAGAAAGTGATTCTAGGTACATCTCGGATATGTTTGTTCTTTTTCTTACATATCGTTCCTGTAATGGCGAGTTATTGCCTACGACGATGCACACTTCTGAGGCCCCATCAGGTACTCATCGAAACATTCGTTAATTGATATTGCGATTAATGAAATTGGCAGAACATGAGAGTAATTCGCGTGGCGAAAGAATGTAGCATGCAAATAACAAAATTATTTATACATAATAAAAAACATTTTGCATTTGTGTTAAAACCGGTCCCTGTTAAAATATTTGTTATACCCAAGTTAATTTAACATAATAATTTGTATTATTTAAATATTTTGTATAAAATTAATAATATTAACAATATTTTTTAGTGTTGAAATAATACAATTTATAAGTAAATGAAAAAGTATAAAAATAATATAGTTTTAAAACGTAAATTCTAAGATAAACAAATAAAATATATATGTTAATTTAACACATTAGAAATGTTACTTAATTTTACTGTGAAAAAATATACTTCCACAATTTGTTTCCAAATTATGTCAATTATATTATATTTTTGTGTTAATTTTTACATAGAACTTATGTTATTTTTTAACATATTCAACTTGTGTTAAATTAATATAAAAATTTAGGTAGAGTTTGAGTGAAATAAATTTAACACAAATTCTCCAACTGTAACATTTTACAATTATTTATATAAAAGTGTTATATGCAATTATAAATTATTAATTTATATTTAATTTATTTATTTTAATTTATTTTAATCTACAGTCATTTTAAATTCGTAAGATTTGTACTGTTGTATTTCTACCTTTCATTTCACAATCGTATCGCGTCGTCACAATTGCCATGTCTAATAACGTACTTACATCATGCTTAATTTACTTAGTTTTTACTAATTTTACTTAGTTTACACTAAAACTAATCTTATAAATAAATTTTATAAATAAATTTTATATTTATATTTATTATTATAAACTGCAAAATATATGTGAGCGCCGATATATTTAAGATCGAATGTTACGTGAAGGTCTTCGTCCGAAATCTCAAGGTTGAAACGACCGGAGAATCGTGCGAGCCCTTTGATGTTGTGGCATATCGGTCGACCGATCGGCCGACGCATCCCTATAAGCAAGGGTTACTCGAAAGAAATCACAATAATTTATACCGTAAGGGCTTATAAGCGGCGATCGCGTGTCGCTTGGTACCTACCTCCCGTGTTCCACGTATGCATGCACACGTGCTCAATACTGTCACGTGATTCGACCATTTTCGTTCCACGCAAAGGCAAAACACATTGGTGTTCCTGGTTAAAAATCAATCAAGCTCAAACATGTTACGCGCATATCGGTGCAAATCATGAGTTCACATAATTTTAACTTCTTATCAACATCTTTTTGAGTTAATTAATTTGCAATTACGTCTGAATAATAGAAGTATAATAGCTCGTGAAACAAAAGAAATTAAAATGCTTTTATATGCTATATATATGCATAAAAATAAGACACTTAAATATAAAATTATATCTATTATGTAGGACATACAGAAAAAATTGTTATTTATTGTGCATTAATGCATTTAATTAGAACTTCGGCAAACCAATTTATTTAATAATACGGATAATTATTACATTAAGTGATAAATATAAATTTTCTTACTTTTATAATGTGTTCATGTAAATAAATTCTTTTGAAAATATTACATTATATACACCTAACATATAACATACACACGAATATGTGTAAATCAATTACATAATGAAACAAATGAGAATGACAGAATAACATGAGTGTTATACATACATAAAGATATGGTAAAAAGAAATATTTGAAAATCAAATGTATTTATTCTTGGCATTAATAATATGAGAAAAAAAAGAAGAAAATTATATTGCACGCTGACGAAGGTGTAATGTAACATGGGTCTGCATTATTCAAACGATGATAGCATACTGATTATGCACCTAGCATTGCGTTACACTTCTACACTTTAATTATAAACGCTTGAGGACACACACACACACATACACATAGACCGCATACGAGATTTAAAAAATTGTGAGGAGAGATGTATCAGTAAAAAACAAAATACAGAAAATATATTATTATCAAGATTGCGCGCGCGCAAACCAGTCTCCATATTTTACAAACGAGCAGTATGACAGAAGGATATTTATAGCATTCCGAAGCATAACGAAATGCATTAAAATATACAAAATATTTAAATGCGACAGTACCATCATTCCTCATATTTCCCTCGATCCGAGAAAATGTCGTTCAAGCAATTGAAAATATAAAATGTTTGTCATACTGTTTTGAACACAAATTTTGCATTCACGTCAATGTCGATAGTATCGCGCAACGAAATAAAACTTTGGATTTTGAGAGGTGTACGACAGTCAAACATTACAGATTAGAAGACTTTATATAGAGAGAGAAAGATTCGCATGGAAAAACAATATTTTTGCACTAAGTCAAATGAATTGTCAATTTCGACGACGTTGGAATACCGCCAATCCTTCTGGAAAGTGACCAAATTGTCCTCCGAAATGTGAGGCTTACTTAAAGCATTCCGTCAGTCTATTAATGCAGACAAACAATATTTAGAAAATTAGTAGAACTCTGTTTGTCTTTTCGATATTGATTTAAATTTTGAAAGTGTTATTGTATTAATAATTTCCGACGTAAATATACTCCACTTCAAATGACACTGCTTTATCAGTTCACACGGATTGATAAAATAAATATTTACCGACAACATTTACATACAAGAGAGATAAGTGGAGCATCCAAACACGAAAAAAAGCAAATGATATCTTGTTAAAGTCTCATGTGTGCCACGTTAGTATTGTATTCGGGGTGGTCCGACGAGTTTCTGTAGAAGGAATGCAACGTAACAGGAATAGTTCCTCTAGTCTCCCTCTTTTTTTTTGCTTTCATTGTTATTATTATCGTTATTATTTTTGGATGGCTGTGCTCCGATGTTATAAGACCGATAGAAGGTGGAGTGTCCGATGCCAGGTAGGAGCAGAAAGGAGGGCGGCATGAACGCAAGATGGGGAGATTAGGGAGAAAAGGGAAGGGGGATATATGCGTGTATCGCCATGCATCATCCTTCGTTCGTTCGAGAAACCAAAGGCCACCACAGGGTGCGTTAACTTAGTTGCTTTGCCTATAGGCACTTAAACGTGCCATGGAATTTTGTCTGTGCGCATAGATAACAAAACTATAATAATTTTAGGAAGTGTTGAGAGAATGTTAAGAAATGTGGAGATTTATTAAAATTATAATAATAATCCGCGATTTAATTCTGCACTATGCAATAGATATGTAATGCATAATTTTTGTAAAAATAATTGTAATACTCAATATAATATCGATATAATTGTTTTATTCAATATAATATTATTGTGAATATCGTAAAATGAAGAACAAAACTAACGAAAAATCAAAGCTGATTGAATTGCCTTTCGACAGAAAATTTTTTGACGATTCTTCATTAATATAACGTAATAAAATCAAATAGTGAGGAATTTCAGTGAAGAAGCGTAATGTAGCGCATGATACTGTAATATTTCTAACTTTGAGTACAGAGCAGAATTGTTGTCAGATGTTGAAAACGTACCAACTTATACTTCGAGATACAAATATAATACGAGTTCGACTATAGGGGGTTTGCGAGCTCGCAGCGTGGTACCATCGGAGCACGGATAATGAGACGGCCCCCGACCAAGAGGAGTTGATATGCCCGCGCCGCTATAGTCTCTCCAGACATAGGACTATAGCCCTATCCGCTGACTAACGTGCACTAACGATCACTAACAGGCTTATCAATATGCGAAAAAATAAAGAGTCGAGAGAAACGTTCCTCGATCGCCTTTCATCGGGAAGAAAATGCCGTAAATCGCATCCATAACTTTATGACGCGGGAAAATATGTAAATAAATAGATATAACGAATAATAGATATAACGAATCGGTATAACATATAATACCCCAAAGTTTTTCTATTAATTACTGTTGCGTAAAAGTTTAACAAAATTAATATTCTTCACGCAATCTTGTTGCAAAATCAATGGTGATGTAAATGGTTTCTCTGACCCGGACAGGAGCCAATCTACTTAATCTCGCTCGTGCTGTCCGGTGCATAAATACAACACGGCTCTTGGAATTGGGTTAAACGTCGGTGCGATCTTGTAATCGACGTAACGCGGCGTCTCTTCAGTAATTGTAATAAGTATCTTTCGACAAAACTGAAAAAATTCTACTCCATTTCCAAGATTCTAAACCATTTATATATTAACATATTAACATAATAACCATAATATATAACTATTTAGTTATTTTGACATAAAATATAAAAAAAAAGAAGATTATAACGTTATATCATATATTCATTTGATATGTATTAATTTATATCGCACCCAAAAAAAATGATTTTACTAAAGTATCTAAAAATTTAATCAGAGAAAATTTAATACAGATGAAAATAATTTTGTTAGATCATCGAAATAATTATGTAGAATACTTAAGTGATGACAATGAATGCTGCAAAAAGTTTGAACATTCCAGCAATCAGTTTGAACATCCTATATAATTATTTTGATGGTCCACACAAAATTATTTTCAGATCTATATTTAATTAAATTTTTATATACTTCAACAAAACCGTTCTTTGCATGTAGAAAATCAAGTTTTATAAATTTTTATCCATCACATGAACCGGTCAATTCTTTTTAAAATTCGAGATATATTCTTATATGGCCCGCAGCGTTACATTAATTCGATTAAATCTTGAAGTAGCTCTCTGACAAACGTGTACTTCTTGTCCTAGCTTGTTATTTGCATTTATTAAATTAAAAAAATGTCTAAAATTATCCGTTGTAAATGTGCGAAGGAAATACGCTCGGTACATTTTCAAAGACAGTAATTTTCCGAAAACAGAAGAAGGCTATGCTCAGAGTAATTGCTCCAGCTCTGTAATCATCCAATGATAACTGACTGAATTAAATTAACCGTAATCGACACGCAGATTGAAACGATCGATGGATGAAAAACGAAGAGAACATAATTTCATGTTTATATCCATGAACCTATTTCTAAAGAGATATTTCATTCTGGAATTATCCAATTATCGAATTGTCATTATTTGGTATTTACAAAACAAATATCAACAGAAGGAAAGAAGCAAATCATCTGCGGTTGACAAAAATCATTGGGCATGATAATAGCAATTTTACGCTCACTACACACCGTGTCAAATGCGATGAATAAAACGATAGTAGATGACTTGTCTATAATGAAACGATAATGTAATATTTGCCGATACAATCTACACTTCTGGATTCCACGAGGAAGAACGAAAGATCAGAGAGAATGATCGAAAAAGTCTAGAAATCTTATCTTAGCGGTCGGAGTAATATCTACGCATAAGCTCTCTACGCGGTAGTACACATGCGACGTGCGGTCATTACGTCAAGCAGAAATATGTCGAAGATTCTGTACTTCTTCTGATAATACTCTTAGCCACTTGCCGTAGCGAGGAAAGCCGCGGGTCTTATAGCAATTTGATCCGCGTTTAACCACAAAAGTCGTTGTCGGAATCTTCGGCATCGGAAGGATATAATAGGGCAGACCCATCAACCATTATCCGTATGAGTAATTTTCGATGACCCGAAGTTCACAATTCGAAAGATTGGAGCAATAACGATTATCGTGGAGTAAAGTGCTGATCGTCTTCTGTTAGGTAGTAACGCTCGTCTTCTGCTAGAAAAGACTTTATAATATCCGTCGAACTTTGGTCAGTGAAAATCAGTTTTTACGAAGATGGTTGGAACTAAAGTTAGAGAAGACATTTGCATCGGTGTATATTGAGTATATTCTTTTTTTATTTCGTAAGTTATGTACTTTTCCCATAGCAATAAACAGACAATTGCTTTGCGAACCGAGAATAAATTCGTAGTTGTCGAATCGTGCATACGAATGCCCCGTATACCCTAATAAACTTAACATCGGCTTTAAGCAAATTTAAGGGGAAGGCCTACCCCTCTAAACTCTACGATCGCACTTACTAGCCGTTTATCCACCTCTTTCCCATCCACGAGGGAAGTCTCCTAAATCTCGTCGACTAAGTTGCAGTCAATATTGTGACCGAAGGAATAACGTATCACATTTCACTTTCCCCCTTTGTTTCTCGCGCGCTCGTGCCTCGTTTTTCTTTCCGCCGTCACGTCGTTCCTTCGAGCGTAGTTATCCGTAGTTATCCGAGGCGCTGATTTGATGCACGTTTCAGATACAAGCATCAACCAACCGGATGTGCAGATAATGAGCCGTTAATATCGTACTCGAGATTTACTACGAGGGATATTGAAACTTTCGTTTGCGTATTTTTAATATTTATGAATATTCCCATGTTCTACTGACATTATTCATGCTTCATATTATAAATTAAACTTTACGCGAAATTAATTTATAAAATTAAAACGGCTGTTTCTTGCATATCGTACTATATAAATGTTATCTTTTTACGAAAATTGCATGATAGCAACATATTCAACGAAAATTTCAGAGGTCTTCTAATTTATTGCAACTTTGTGTAAGTGTATTCGTGCGGTGGGTTATTCAGATAATGAAAGTCTACTGACGAAAAATAAATACGCGAAGAGTTCCCGGGGCTAACGGAGCAAACACTATTAAAATTTCCGAATATCACGCACATGAAGGGCAACGAACGCAATCTAATATGGGCCAAAGGACGGTCGGCTACATCAGACACCTTCATACATTCTGGCCGTTATTTTGCAGATTTAGTGGGCATACAAGGGACGGCCTGCGCTGATAATGTGCTCTACGATTACCACCCGTCTGTGGGAGAAATTCACCGTGCTAGAGACGCGACTTTTCCAGATATCGTTATAAATTAATCTTCCAACCTCTGTCTGGCCGGTTCATTCGTAGCATTCCTCGTGCCACTTAAAGTCATTTACATGCTAAATCTAGCGGTGAAATTTAGTTTAAATTGGGACGACAGTTTAATTTCTCATGATAGCGTTAATGTACTTATTATGTAATAACAAATGTGTTAGTTCAAAGCGAATTAGATAGTGTTAAAAGTAAATTGCAAAATAATTTATATTTTTTTATTAAAAATATGTTTTTATCTTTTCCAATTGTTATATTTAAATAACATTTTCCTTTATAAAAAATCGATATTATAGTATAGTTAGGATCTAAGAAAAATATAGTACGTCCGCATGAGGATAAAATTATGCAAAGATCCAGCGCATTTCCACAGATGAAGGGGTAGGTTAAGTGCAGCTGCATCATGGGCCAGACCTAGGATTAATACCGCAGACATGGATAATAAGATGCGCGTTTGATTTTAAGTGGCGTGTGGATCAGGATTTGCAATCGACCTAAATTGCTTGTACTTAATATACGATACTTATTTTAGTTCTGAAAAATTTTATGATATAAATGTAATTATCAACATAAAAAATGAATCAATATTCTTGCGCGTCGATAATAAAATAATTGTTGATGATAACTTTAAAACTATTTAACGCTTAAATCTTAAAATACAAAAAAACGTAAATTATCAACAAAGTAGAAATTTTAGTAGAAATTAGTATTTATCTTTGCAACAAAAAATTGTAGCATTTATCTTTATAACAAAAAATAGTATTTATTTTTTGCAACAAAAAATTTATTGAAAATTGTGTTTCTGTTTCGATTGACAGGAAATTAAATGATATTAATCAGTTGATTATTATACACTTAAATATATTTTCGTGTAAAGCGTAATTACAATGAAGCATTGGAGAAGATAAAGGAACGCCTGCGTCTGGTCATGGTCGATGGCTTCGAAGACCCAGAGGCCTATGGGAGAAAGGATCGTCCGACTCGGTTAGTGGGGGAAATCAATGATGGACGGATTCCCGGATCGTTTCCTCGATGGTTCGATGGCATCAATAACTTTACACGTATGAGACCGGCATTCAAATGAGAAGATATCATTAGCGTGTTCATCAAAGATGATTTGTTATTCTGCATGAGATCGTAAGTCTGCTGCTAAAAGCGCAACTATGTGTATGAATCGACATTTATATTAAATATAATACAGCAAAATACAACAAAATATGCATGCATTGCTTCTTTAATATACTTTTTTAATTAGTATTACTATACTTATGTATACTGTACTTTTTAAATAGTATTAAGTATTGCAACTTCGGTCTCATGAGAAAATTTTTTTTATAAAGCTTTATAAAGTTTTTAATTATCACGTTAAAGAAAAATAGTTTTTACGTTAATTATATTATTTTCGTACTAAATAAAAAATTATATAATATTCATTTGATTATTATGTAACTCCACTCTTGTGACATTAAGATTATTCAATCTTCCAAGATGTATGCATACTGCGCGTTATTATTTGTTATATAAAACAGATTGCATTTGCGTCTTCGTATTACATAATTTGATAATTTGGAAAACATTAAATAGAAAAGTATATCATTTAAGAGAAGATAGATAGTCACACTAATTTCATAAAAAGAGCAACGTGATAATTATTTTGAAAACTAAGAAAGATGATGTTTTAGAGGAAGAAAACTATTGCTTACCATCTAAAAATACTTTGTAATGATATGACTACAATAATTTATCTCGAGCAAAAGAGCAAAAAAGATAATAAGGATCGTGATTTGATATATACGATAATGCTCAATACAAAGCATATATTCTGTTTAAATCACGAAATAAGGCGCCTACGAAGAAATAATAAAGAAATAAATTTATCTATTTTCGCATTTAAATTTGATTATTTTATAAATGAATGAGTTCAAATTTAATCTAACGATCTATTTTTTGAAAAAATAAATGAAATTGAACTTCAATTTACGCCGAGATGCTTTGACATCTCATATTAAATCTCTTATTAAATTATGAGTCCGATTATAAATATTAGATGCAAATATTGCGGACTATTGCAAAAAGATTCGCCCCTCTATCGGAACACGTATTTTCACGCCCGAGATTTCATCGTGGTTCACACATAGCTAAACATCTTCCTTCAGAAAAAACACACTAGTACGATACTTTACTCGATATAAACTGAGCTTTGACCGGCGCGCGACTGAACGTCCACGGGTTACTTCCCCAAACTAGTATAAAGGGAGAAAATAAAAGACCGCTCTATTAGCATACGATTGGCACCGTCCATCTTAATTCCCGTTCCTTTCTCTGCTATCACCACGTGCTTCTTTGTCCCTCGTGCGTATCCTCCAACAATGTTTATACTCGTGTTCTTTGGTATGCCGGCTGTAAAGCGCGCACGCGCCTTCGTTCACTGAGTTACTGATTGCGAGAGTAGGTACTTTCGTATGCATATTCTTTTTGCAGACGTGTGTCTAGTTACATGGTGGCTAAGGCATTGCTTTCTCAAATAACAATCGAAAATTCGACACTAATCTGTCATCTTATAAACAAAATTAAAATGGTTTTGTATTTATTAGTTACAATGTACTTTTATTTTAATGAATTCTATAGATTTTATGAAATGTAGAGGCACATGCAAAAGAATGTCTTAACATCTATATGAATAGATATAAGATTCATAAGATTCATAAGATTTTCATAAACAAATAAATAAAGTATGCAGATTTTGAGCAATATTATTAATATATAACTATAAATAACTATAGAATTATTATATATATATATATATATATATATATATATATATACGAGATTTGTTTTTTATAGAAAATGCATTGGCATTGACAAAGTTCGAGCATTTATCGAAGCTATTTTGAGCAAAGATTATTTTCCTGAACATAACATGTTATTATAGTTGTTATCATAATGATCGTCATTATTGTCGTCAAAAGTGTTACTTAGACAGTCTCATGTTATGAAAATCGCATATTTTCTTTTATACAAGATTCTACAAGACGTGGAGAAAAATTCAAGTTCTGTCGACAAGACCTCATTATTATTCAATAATCTCATGGAATATTCATTTTATCATAAATAAATAATTTTATCATAAATCCAGAGTTTTTAGCAATTATTAATTTTAGTACCTACATAGATTTTTCAATCTCTCATATAATGCATTAATAATATAATAAATAATAAGTAATATTTTTTCTCTCTCCAACGGAAAATAATTGCATACATAAACTTGATGCAAGTATATAATTATATACTTGAAACCAAGACTAAATATAACGAGACTCTTGCGATAATTTATAATTATTGAGTTTGAAAGAACATTCAATTGTACATGTATAACACATTGATTAATTAAGATAAAGTTATTACAGTAAAGTACAATGCTAATTTCACGAGCGATAAGAGATATAGTTACTGATTGTAAACAAATTGAAAAAGAATATTCTTCTCGAATCTTAGTTGATAGCGTCGAAGAAGAGCCACTGTTGGCGGTTTGCCCTCTCTTCCGTTATATATTCCTTATTATCCACATCCCTCATCCTCCCATTTCTTGTAGTAATTTCCGCAACCTTGCACGAATGCAATATATTAAGATATTTATCATTAGTTGATAATTTATAATAGTCTTCAATTCAAATTAAAATGATAGCATCACTCAGCATAATATTCATTGAATATATTATGCTGGCTAGATTATGCGCGATTCGTGGTGATTCGCGTCCTTTGATTTCATCAAAAAAACCGCTCCGCTAGCAAATTGACACGAATATTAAACGAAATATTAAACAACGAGTGCAAATTCGACGAATATGTCCATTTGCAAATCTCATATGAATAGAAAATTGCGAGTTTTGAACTGTCACGAATCACGAATCGTGCATAGTCTGGCGCAAGCTTTAGGAATGAAGAGTTTATAAATTTAATAAATTTGATATAGAAATTGTATAGAAAGATAGTTGTCCGATCAAATCATTTCAAGATTAAATAATGACTATTAAAGTTCGCTCGCGAGCGAAGCGATCGCTATTTCTCTTCCTGCTATGAGGAAGAGTCACTGTCGGCGGTTTGTCGTTTCTTCCGCTACGCACTCTTTATTACCCCAGTCTCTACTGCCTCTTCTAGCGCGCTCCCGCGATTCTGTGCGAGAGGCCAACGCTTTCAGGGTGGGGTTATCATATTATGTCGAGTCACGAACTCGTTATAACACGGCAAGACAGATCGGCGCCATAAAACCACTCAGTTTTGGTTTAACCAAAGGGTGTACATGGCATAACTGGTTTACATTCCGCCACCTCGCTCTCTCTCTCTCTCTCTCTCTCTCTCTACATTGTGTTTTCTGTAGCATCCAAGATTCGATTCTCTCATACAGATACGCGCGGTAGGTAGAGAGAAGCTTGGCGCGCGGCAGAGAAAACGAAATAAAAATGGCAATGGGAGGGAGATGAACCGCAGTTGGTAAAAGGAAAAATCGAGACGCGAAAACACGATGTAGAAGAGAAGGATTGGTTGTGCCGCGAGAAAAAGAAAATATGGAATTGACGGATGTAAAAGCAAAACGCAGACGAGAAAATAATGAGTGTGGAGAGAAGTGCACGAGAGAGGATGGGCGTAGGGACAGCAAAACAGAGTGGCGTAAAAAACGAAGAAGATATAAGAAAGCCTATAGTAGTGTACTTTGTAACCGAAAAGGAACGACGACGCAAAAATGTAATGGAGAAAGATGGCGCTCAAAGGAAATTACGAACCGAGGAAAGACTCCAACGCAAAAAACGGATAATAATACGGGAATGATCGAGGCAGAATTACAAAAAGAAAGAGGAACGTCGAAAGACAAAACAAGAAGCGATTAGCTATTCGAAGCATATTTCACAAAGAAAATTTGTGCTGAGCGAGAACAAGGAGAACTCACGAACTTGCGCCCGACACATATTCTACCGAAAGTAGTATTTACGAAAGTAGTTTCACGCAAATTTCAAGTTTCGTCGGTAAATTGGCGTTTAGCTCTGTGTTCAGTCTCAGTATCCGCGAGAAGATTTTGGACGGTATGATCTGACTTGATATTTCCTCGAGGTAGAGAAAAGAATCGAATTATATGCGCCGAACCAGTTCGTGATCTTGTTATTAACAACGTCGACAGGATAGTCGAAACGATTGGACCCCGGATACATGCGTGTCAGGAAAACGCCCGGTATGCATGGGCGCGCGCCCTCGCGTGCACACGTAAACGCCACCGTGAACGGCCGGGGGAGAGAGAAAACGTGAGAGATGTAATTTTAGTTACAGAGAGTAAGTAATGAGCGATCGACAGTCTGAATATCAATTTCGATGCACGATGATGCGGCATAGGGCAACACGGTAACCGCATATTATATACGCGTATATATATTCCAATATCGTTCGAGTACATCGATGTATCGATGCGGGAAATTACAGGATATAATGGGAAATTTTTGTGTAAAATTCGAAATGGGAAATAGGTCACGAAAAAAAATTCTTTGCGTGCGTACATACATATGTCACATATGTATTTTGTTTGTCGAGCCAGGGTATCCGGAAGAGAAGTATTGTCGAGATTGTCATTGATCCCCTACTTCGTCAGCGCGACTAAAACGCAACAATAAATGGTAGATTGCTTGCGAAATGCAATATCGGCAAACTCGTATATAGATATGTTTGATTTAAGGAACAAATTGGAATGTAGCATGGGATGAAATGTGTGTACGATGGAGTACTACCACTAAGCCTGTTAACAAAAGCAAGGGGCAAAAATCTGAGTGCCGTGGCGCGGCACGTTAAACCCTGTGGGGTGATTTTATCGTGCGCTCGCGTCCACGTTTTTAATTTTTATCAAACGGAGATAAGTACGAAAAGAGAAAATTGCTACTTGGAAGATACATCGCGGCCGTAAGGATATTCTACCGGGCACTGATTATGCCGCAGGTTCGCATGGTGGGAGTTGGAAAGAGGTGTTTCCGAACCACAGACCACCCACCCCAGTTATGTAAGGCACGATCCGCGACGCTCGCGGGCTGGGGGAGCGAGAATTCGTGTATGCCGAACAAAGCCGATGAACGATACCGATTATCACCGAGAGCACCGCTCCACGCAGCTCTGCTTCGATTCGAATCGCATTTGCGAAACCCGTTTTTTCTGCGACTCCACTTCTTTCGCGCGCATGTGCTGACTGGAGCGATTCTAACTCATTGCACTCACATGCCGGGTTGCGTCGTAAATCTTCGTAGGCGGAGCGCAATGTATTTGCGTCGGTACTGTCCAAGATCATGGTGCGGCTCGGTTCGCGTTCAATCAACCATGCTTGCACGACAGATATTCGTGTAAACATACCAAAAGTTATCTTTTTTCATCCGTTATAGACCAATCAATTAAACAAGCACATGTAGAATTATATGTAGATATTATTTTTAAACGTTCGGACAGATATGCTAATTAAGTAAAATGTAACAGCGAAATTGTGAACAGTTAGGATTGGTTAAAATAAAATAATATTTTTCTATTCTTAATATTTTTCTGCACTAAAAAAAGCGATTGTATAATTTCACTTTCTTCGAGGTATGTACATGTAATTGATATGACATTCTTGATGTACACTCTTGACTATTTCATCACATAAACACAGATATAATCTCGAACCCGTTGACACAATCTATTAAAAGATATGGATCAAATTCGGCTACACATTTCTCCGTTAGAGACAGCTATCGATGAGGCATCGACGACGGATTGAGTTGAACTGGCGGGTTCGTAGACAGGTCGGACTTGGGTGGATCTAACTTAGGTCCAAAAAAAGATAGAAAGTAAAAGTTACGTTCATTGTCGTCGGGTTTGACCGCTTATTTTATGACTTTTTTCGTAAAAAAAACCTAACGGTTTCTTTCCACTGTCGTCGTGGAAACGCTGTTTAGTTGTCAGGGAAGCCGTAGATATCAGTGTGTCTTGTATTAGTTTTGTACCTGTGCTTCTCTTCTTGTCGTGTAAAACGACAATTTGAAGGACGAACGTGCCGACGTGCCCGACCCGCCAATTTTATTGCCGACACTAAGGTGAATTATAGTACTATCTAAGATCTTACGTAAATTTCTGGGTTATTACTATGCTATTTACAGAAAAAACTCTGGTCTTTAGATCTAAAGCAAATACAAAAAGTAAAAATAAATCTCATTGCCTTTGTTATTATTACATTTTGTTATTATTATATATATAATACGTTATGTACTTATTATAATTATTTAATTTTACAAAATGTTTAACATGATCTAATTTGTTTATCTCTATTTTTTAATTTATTTTCTTTTATGTAATATCTCATAGTAATTAATTTAGCGACAAATTAATATTGAAGAAAATTTTTCTGTTTCTTTAGATTTTCTTTCTTCTATTTCTAAATTTTATTTACACGGTATAAATCTTTTCTATTCATTGAATATTTTTATTAAAAAATGTTTGAGTTTTCAGCATATCGGAAGAAAGTATAAAGATTTTTTTAAAGACGTAATTACTCCAGCATAAAATTTATTGAAATATATGACATACACTCAGACGCAAAACTACTTTTAGTCGGCTTATAAATCAAATAAAGCGTGTGCGTGCATTCCTAGAGAAAACCTGCTTCGTGAAGTAAAAATACTATCATATATGTGTGGCTGCTATATCGTCGTTTCTAACGAACGGTTTATAACTTCATGGATAACTATTGTATTATCGATACTTGCACAGTTTAATTCTCATCGAGATTAATTACTTTTGTATTAATTCATCTTCTATTTCAAAAGAATTCCAATTTTATTAAACAATTGTTACAAAACGCATGAAACTACATATCGTTGATGTGCGTCGTATCTTTCTCAACAGTAAAAATGATATGAATTATATGTGCAACTTATTACAATAAAAATAATCGTAAAGCATCATTTATTATAATTGTAAAAGATATCTCGCCGAACTAGATATCGTTCGAGACAGGACAAAAGGCAGAAACAAGATAAAAAAAAAATGTGGAGGCGTAAGGAGGGCAGCTCTAGACAGTACAGTAGCCATAAATTATCAGAGCTAATGGTGCACAACAAATGCTTGTCCATACTTGAGCACATAATGTCGGTTCGCACCAGTCTAATATCTTCGTAGCGTTTAATAAATATGTCGCGGAGGCAATACGTCATAACTTTTACATGAGTGTACGTATATGTATGCATATAGGCGAGCACATGCATAGCAGTTGAGCAACGTGACATCGTTGAGTTACATAATGCTCCACTCGAACGCTTAATCGCTACACAATGTTGCCGACTCTGGCTGTGTCTCTTTCTATCTCTAACGCTCTCTATGCATACTGATAAAATAGGCGCACGTGACGAATACATAATTTCAATACAAATGTTCGTGCATCGTAGATTTTCATTAGCAAAAAGCACTTCCGG
The DNA here is from genome assembly GCA_037157785.1 of Cephalotes varians. NCBI lineage: Eukaryota > Metazoa > Arthropoda > Insecta > Hymenoptera > Formicidae > Cephalotes > Cephalotes varians. Next base: position 4,195,982 of record JANQDE010000002.1, on the reverse strand, counting down.
ATTAAAATCTCAGTACATTTCGCAGATTGCTCATTCACTGTTTCACTGACATGATTGAATCAAAGTTTTCTTTATCAATCGAATAATAAAATTTCTAGTACTTGTACTTGTCATTTTTTAACAAAATTTTCATCAATTACAGTTTATTGCTATCATTATAATTAAATAATCATTTTAAAAATGTTTGTAGCCATGTACAAAAATTGATTGCTAGAAGTTTAGGCATCTATTGCACAGCTATTGAAAGTCGAAGACAAATGGAAAGATAGGTCGAACATAATTTACCTGTCCGCAACCTTCCGTTCTTTCAAAGGAATTGCTTAAACGCCAAGCGAAAACTTCTTAATTTTAAAGCCTTTTTGTGTTTGCCTGCTACTCGACTTTAATGTATGTCTTCAGTTTGGGTTTTCGACATAATTTTTAACAATATGTGGTGAAAAAGAATATACCATCTCTTTATACCATTTTCTTTCTGATAAATTTCCTTTAACATCAATATCTAAAAATAAATCACATTTGTAAGTGATAAATTTAGTCATTGTTTATTTTAGTAGAAAAATAGTATGCATACTTAGAAAACTAGCAAATTGTCTAATGATTAACGAAGCATTCTGTGACTAATAAATTGCAAATATGAATCACAATAATTCATATAATCATTAATAAAAATTAATTGTCGCGATAAATAAAACAATAAATACGTTATTTTTATGTAATATTAAAAAATAAACATAAAGATGTATAGATTTAAAAATAATAATAATAATAATATAAATATTTATAATAAAATAATAATAAATATTTATAAATAAAAAACAACACATATATGATAATAATATAAAAATAAAAAAATTAGATTTGATATCGGTTTCCCGTAAACAGATCCAATCTTTTAAGATTCATTAAATTTTGCTTTGGTCGTTGGAGACTGACAAGGATGTTCCCCCAATGGGGATAGTAGTAAAGGCATTGTGGTCAGGTCGTAGCCAGAGTGGCAGGTGCTATCCGTAATGGCTGCCCATCGAGGCAAACGGGAAGAACGGTGGGTAAGTTTGTCGATACAAAAAGTACTGTGCTGAGTTATGAATGTCGAAGACTATTTGACAGTATCAACAGACTCGATTATGTCGTTGCGTATTAATTAAATATTGACGCGTCAAACTTACTTCGCAGATACGTTGATACGTGAGATGAAAGAAGAATAAGAAAGAAACGCAGGTGAAACGTGTTCCGAAAATATTTTTCGTGCGGTTGTCAGTGCGGTGATTTGATTTCAACACGTATCTTGTAAGTGGAAAAATCATATTAGTGATTCTTCAATAGTAATGTGAAAAGATGATATTGTGATAAATCTGAAAAGTAAATCATTATATCAATTGTGTTTTTTTAAATCCTTTTAACTATTTAAAAATCTTTACTGTGGATCTTTACTTATATAAAACTGCATCAAACGTATATTTTGTTGATAAAATAACAAATATATCAATTTTCAATTAATGTATGGATTGAAGCTATATTAAGATTTCATTTATACGTAATCGCTAATATTCGCGATTTAAAAAAATTACAGCAAAATAAAATTTGCCACATAAATTTTAGTTTTTCCAATAAAGGATACTCATAATTTACCCATCTAGCTAAGTAACAATTTTATTCATAACTGAGAGGCAAGAACCGTGAAAAACGTGCGCAAGAACGCGTTCGAATCAATTATTTTACGTATCCATCTTTCCTCGCGGCTAGACATGGCCTTTGTTTGGCGGTATAGTCGTTCCGATCGCTGAGCAACTAAACACGTTCTTCATGCCTACAAAGTACTGATTCAAAGTAGCTATATATTATTTCAACTCGAAACGATGGCTGTGTGTGTATGTGTGTGTGTGTGTGTGTGTGTGGAGGGGGGGAGGGGAGGATGAGCGTGTACAATTTTAGTACGTATATAGGCATTTCATCTCAATGCTACATCTCTAGTTAACAATTAAATATCTGAAATTGGACAATTTGAAAAAGATATTTCTAAATCTTTGAAGAAAAACATGATAAAAATATGAGAAACACAACACATGTAGATGTAAGCATCTAAAAACTTTTTAAAAAATGTTTGCTGTACACAAATCCTAAAGAGATATATGACACTTAAACAAAGCTAATGAACAAAGCTAACGGATTGTGTAAAGGACAGTAATTCAACAATGTTCATATTAGAAAGCATGTGTGTGTCTCTTATAGATTAGAAATCTTGCTTAATTAATTGATCGAAATAGACACTGATGATATACGAATATTAATATTAACTGCAAACAATAATTTCTACGGCATGAAATTTGAAAAACGGTGAGGTACGATTGTTATCGGTATATAAAGTTAAGCTAGCGCATGAGTTGTACATGCGATCAGCTCATCCATCAAATTGAGAACCCTGGCAGCCACTATACTGGCGGTGCGACGTACCGATCAGCACCTCAACGTTTCGGCACTCCACGCGCGTTACGCTATACTCACATATATATATTTTATACATATATATACATATATACATTCTTATCATAATTCGTAGACGCAAGAAATTCAATGTAATTGAAAGGATTAAACTAACAGGATGCCTGACTATTATGTTTTTTTCGACATATTAAATATTTAAAAAATGTTCATTTCTACCAACGTAGATTAACTTTAGTCTCGCTTTTCTATCAGAAAAAGATAAAGAGTAAATTGAACCGAGATTATATATATATAATATATATATATATATATATATATATAAAACAGTTCTTATAGAAAAAGATGAAGAGTAAGTTGAATCGAAATTAAAATTAATCTAAGTTGATGAAAAGGGGCATAAGAGAATTAGATCAAAAATAACAAAATGAAGACGCGATGCATTGTGAAAAGAGAATAAACAGAAGACAGTTATTCTTCTTTGTAAAAAATAATATATTCACTCGAAATTTTCTTGATGTCTGAATTGCTTAAATAATCGAATCTATAAATATCGAGAATGAAACATAGTTCAATCGGAATTCCATTTGAAACTACTATATTCTGAACTTGAAGTTTCTACTTTGAATGTTTCTACTTCAAATTAGACGATTACACAGTTCGAATCTTTTGTCTGAGCTCTGTTTTGTGTGTGTGTGTGTGTGTTGCAATTATTTTATTACCAAAAGCGTAGCAAAACCTAAATATAATAGCAATAACAAGTTTACTGAAGTTCTTCGAGAAGCACCATGCGGGTCAAAATTACTGGTTACGAGAAGAAGAAGAAGCAAGACGTGGGACAGGACGCGGACGATACGATCGATCAAAGATTATACCTCGAGTCAGACGTTATACAGCGTGAATAGCGTGATTGGATGCAAGGCGATGCTTAAATTAAAATACGAAAAGTCTGCGAAATACACGTATATGTACCTGTAGGCACCCATCTCGGCTAATGGCGTCGAGACTTGGAACTAGTCTACCTTGCAAAGTACAACAGTAATTTCTCGATTGGTTGACTCGCGATGGTATTACGCCTGAATGATGGTGAAAATTGTGTTCTTGCTAATCCCTCGTCACATCGTTCGTAACATTCGCTTTTTACTTTGCGCTTCCGCTTAATCGTACATTTCTTATTAATACCGTCGGTCTTGCAAAGCAGAATTTAGCAAAAACGAAAAAAACATCGAGAAATCATATGATCAAGTAGTATTATGAGTTTAGCACTGTGTTACACAGATGAATAGCAGAACAAATGTGTTTAAAACAATGATGTGAATATTTCTTAATAAAACCGATTATTGCCAAAAAAAGCGCGAACTTTATTATAATCAGATTATTTAAAACTTATATTTGTATCTTTTATCTCTGTTATCTCTGTTAATCTTTGTACTTAATTAATTTTTTAAATTCATAGAAATTTCATAAAAATTGCATATAGAGGATATAGTACAAGACTTGAGAAGGAGAATAGGAATATAATACAGAAATATAATACAGAAAATTTGGAACGACTATGAAGTAATGTACCCAATGTGTGTGTTGCCTATTTTTATATTTCCATTTCCAAACATCCCACGTGGCACAACCTGTAATAATAATATGTACAAAAATATCTTCGGTGTTATAATCTTACTTTCCCTCGTCGAAAGGCGCATATTGTAACTAAAGAGCGCGCATTTTTTGAGGAGGTCCCCAATGTTTTTCGATTGAACAGTACGAGCGGCGGGCGTGGAGAAGGAAAAAAGGGCGTAGTAAGTCATACGGAGAGGCTCGTACGTCATACCTCATCCGGGCCAACGGAGCAACACATGGAAAGGGTTCTCCCCATATACAAGAAACGCACTTACTTGGGCTGCCTCTTTAGGTCGCGATGCCATAGTGTGAGTATCTATGTTACATGTACCTGAGTTTTCGTACATCTTTACACATGGGAAAGACTCGGATCACCTGTGTGCAACATGCACGTCTACAATCGACGCATATCTGTCACATAATCCTTTAATAATACGCAAAAGTTAATTTTAAGATGCGCGTTGATATGCAGAGGCAAACTTTTTATGGATAAATACCATTTTTGTCATATTCTTTTTTTTTATCCTATTCTTAATCGTTTATATTTTTAATTTCACAAAATACATGAAAACATTATAAAATAAAATATTTTGAGGATAATAAATATGATATCCTTTACATACCAATCACAAGAATAATTTATATGTTCATTTATATTTTTAATTAATAAACATGTTTATTTTATAGATAATGATGACGTTAATAAATCGCGCAAAGAAAAGCCCAAATTTGTGCAAAGCATGACTGGAGTATTTCTGTTCCGTAAAAAGAGAATCTTACGACTCATGAAGATCGGAGCTGATCTTCGCCGGTACGAGAGTAGAACGCTGTATTACCGGCAAACCTCATAAACGGCCATAGCAGTAAGTGGGGAGTTTCTAAGAGGAGGGATAAACGAGCCGAGCCACGATTTCGTTGTCGTAAACGTCAAAGTTACGGTTACAGCGTTGTTCCTAGCTGCTTTATATTGAACGAGGTTGCTCCCCGAGGTACGTAACACCTACCTACTCGCAACCGTCGTATTGCAGAAAGTAGTACTATGCTCCTTTCCAACTTAGGAACGACGCGAGAACCACGTGGCTTTTACGCGGGAATTCGGTAGAGAAGTTCAAGATTCGTTAAATCCTTTTGACCGTACTACGCGCTAACTAATATTAATTTTCTCTTTATAATTTATATGGTTACAAATGTATTGTGCTTATTCAAATAAATTAATATAGATTAATTATTGTCTTGATTATTTTTTATCTCTTTATCTCTTTGATAAAGCCGAAACATTTTTATTATATTTATTTTTTAAACAACATTTATTAAAATGCATCGGAAATATAGAATTTGAAAACGGAAAGCATAATGACATTAATGGCACGTCCCTTCAGCATATTTATCTTAATTCATACTTCTGTATCAAGTTATCGTCCCTTAATGTAGTTTTAAAAAGGATACTTTTTTAGATTTACCGTAAAAGACGTTCGTTCTCAATAGGCTAGAATGAAGAGATGCTTAAATAGCACCCCAGCCTCTATCGTCGCGCCCTCTAATTACCTCGTAGACGCAGTCACCCCTCAATGAGGAGCGATAAATATTGTTCGCGTTTGGGTATATCCCGAGAAAGTGAATCGACTCTATAAAGAAAGATATACTTATAAGATATACTCATTGTTATTGATAAATATCGTTGTTATTGATAAAAAAATTATTTACTGATAATATATTGTTTAAATTTAATTTAAAGATTTGCTATTTTTAGCATATAGAGAAAATTAATTTTAGTATTATAGTACAAAGTATTAGAAAAGATTTAAAATTTAAAAACGAATAGTATTCATTAAACTGAGATCTTTTGCTTACATACTATCTATAAAAATAGATGAAAACAAATCATTTAAAGATTGCTTCTGTCTTTGATGAAGTCATTTTTTTATCAATTAAATATTTTTTGCTTAAGTTAATGAGTACGTAACCTTTATATTTTTTATCATTATATGTATCTGTTATTAAATTAATCGTATTGATATATGGGTGTGAAGTATACATTACAAGATAGAAATAGATAAATAAAAGTAGATAATTACAACACATTAATTTTATCGTACGCGTATGCCGTAAAATTTTCTAAGATTTACGAAATGCACATTAACAGAAAAGAAATAACGACAAAATGTACATTTGACTGTTGAAAATGTCGTTGAATATTTGAATATTTTTCATGTTGAATTCTTTGAATATTTTTCATGAAAAACAGAAAGAATTACAAAATTATAAACTTATTCTTTTAATATATCGAGTAATATATTATTAGATATATTACGAACGCCATGTTTGCCGCTTTCATATTATATGAATTGGACATATAATCGATCTCGCAATCGTTTATCATACACTTACGATACACAAAGGTGTAGTTAAAAGCGCGATAAATTAAACGACAGATGCAGTATTTCACACTAGCATGCATTCTAGCTATATAATTATCTTACCGTGATAAGTATTTAAAGAATGAATAGAAACAATAGGCATAAATGCATATACATCCATTTTTAGCATTTCAATAGCTCTGATAAAATGATAAAACTTATAATATCTATTATTATTGTGTCACGATATAAGTTATACTAATAATTTAATTCTAATACAGTCACACTCTGCAGCATACGTTTAAAAGAGATTTTTAAAGCGTTAATTAGATTTTTAATTTTATATAGTAAAGGGCAACGTAAAACTTTAGTGACAATGTAATCATCATAAATATCGTACACATATATTTTAGATACGTATATTTCCGCATTTATCATCTAATCTAAATAAGATTATTCAAAATATACACGATATCATGGAAGCTATGACATGTAAATTAATTTTCTACAGCCGAGGCTATAAACTGGAATCATTCATCATATTCGATAACAGATGATTGCCGATAGACATTGATAGCTCTATATTTAACTGCAAATCTACGACAAATTAATCCATAATCCTGTACCGATAAATTTTCCTACGCGTTCAATTGTACCAATAATACTAAAAAGCACTTGCTAGAGAGTGCGAAATGAGTCAACGACTTTCAATCCGCGACTGCATAGAACCTGTTATACGAGTATGCGGCCGATCAAATGTTTTTTCTCATTCCTACGATTCCTACAAACACCGTGTTCCATGTATCATCGAAGCAATTCGCAAGCCGTAATCAATGATCCGGAACATTCAATTGATCAAAATAAAGATGAATGAAAACTATTCCTTTAAATCCTTAAATAGATGACAGAAGTATAGCGATTTAAGTAAAATAATAATTTTGAGTGTGCATGTGCGCTCGTGCATAGATTTTTCATGTAAAAAAATGTATTAGAAATTCGAGATTTATGAATTACTGTAATCAGGAATTTTCAGGAAATAAGATAGTTTCTTAATACAAAACTTATATAGTGATAATGATAAAATACATAATACATTTGAATAAAAATTATTTCTTGCGAAAACAAGATGGAAAATAATTTGCTTTGTAGAATTTATACATACATTATAGAATAGTATTTTCATCGAATAGTATTTTTATGTTTGTTAAAAAATAATTCCTTTCTTTATATGCAAAATATCTCTTGTAGTCGAAGATGAATAAAAAAATAGATGACCCTTAAATCGGACCGAAAAAAACAGTAAAGAAGATTCCGGTCGAGAAGGAAGAGCTAGCTAGAGGCGGTTTTGAGCAAAGAAAAAAGATAGAAATAGCAAAAAAAAACTTCTAGCTAGCTAGTCTCAGCTGAACTGGTAAAGAAAAGTCTCACCGAAAGTGCGATATAACCTATAAGGTCTTGATTATATATCTACTAACGGCAAAGCAGAAGGTTATTCGGGAGTATCTCTTTCGCAATGAAAAGGACAAAGACATCGCTAGAAACAGCTGACTACCGGAATTCGGGGTTCCGGTGGGGTGAGTACAGTGGGGAAGGCACTTGAACCCCCAATTGGACGAGGACTTCCCCATTATACCCAACGTACCCAACGATTTTACACGCACTTGACTCCATTCTACCTATCTAACAGACATAATTTTGCCAAGGTACACGGCCGATTTTCCACAACATAGCTCGCGCGCGTTGACATTGCACACACGGAAATAAAAAACTCGTGAAATTTATATTTAATACGAAAATGTACGGAAACATGGGGTGAGATTAGCAATTTAAAAGCGATTATAAGCACACATTTATTATACTGTTATACTCATTATTATGCTATCAAATAATAATTTACGCGCTCTGCAATTAAAAATCTTTAAGAAAAATTTATTACTTTAAAAACGATAATAATCTTAACCTTACATAAGAAAAATTTTGAAATATCCTTGTTAATTACTAGCATACTTTAATATTATTTTTTTACATTTTTAGTCGCTGTCAATCTTTTTTATCATCGTATTTATCCAACCAGAAGGCAATGGAATACTTTTAGTTTGTCAACGTAAATCTTCTATCTCGGGTTTCATGATGGACATGTCATATTTCAAAACGGTTAAATAGACTTTGCGAAAAATTTTATCGCATTCGGCATGGTAGTATGATAAGCTACATTCAACGAATATATATCTATATCTTCCGCTTTTTTTGTAAACAAAGGAAGAATGAAATAACTCATTGTGTTT